>CAXARX010000600.1:0-24591 GCA_963971425.1 Bryoerythrophyllum caledonicum | reverse complement strand
AGAAGCAGCCGGAAGGGTGGTCCTCCTAGCCAGAGCTTCAGCTGAAGCAGGGGGACTTCCAATCAATACTGTAGGGGCAAAAGACCCTGCTGCAGCTGCTGCAATGCAAAGACCGAACAACAGCCATGGTCCATGTCGGTATCGAAACACCTGCAGCTTCTGTGATGCACTTCCAGATGATGCCGGGAATGAAGAAGACGACGACCACTCCTGCAATCTTTCAGACATGTAGGGCTTTCCATAGGTCGCCTTCACTGACGTAGACTTGAATTCTGAGCTTCGTGCATTCCAGACAGCTTGTGAACTCTTGTTAGCAAACCCATTCTACCAACCAGAAACCACAGTGTCATTTAAAGCTCACACGTAGAATATGAAATAACTTTTTCGTCAAACCAAAATGACTGGAGGAAAAAATAACGTAGGAGGAAAACTATGAAAAAACAAGACCGCTTCATGAACTTTTACACAAAATCTTTAACCCCTACAGGACCAAAAAGCCCAAATTGATCCTTATGTTTAGGTCCTATTTGGACTTCTTATGGTTCAAATTCATTTGTTGTCTGATTGTTTACGGTGATATAAAATTTGATCCCATCTGAGTTACATTTTTCAAAATATTATCGATTCGACTTGACATTTCAAAACCATGAATCCTTGGTCCTGTAGGGGTTAAGAGAAACCTCTCCATGATCCATGGACGAGTCTCTTTTTAGTCACAGTGATCATACTAAGGAATGCCTGTGTGTGACCGAAGGAGAAACAGTGGAAACCTTGTTAAAGGTTTGAAAGATTAGAGTTCATGAACTTACCACGATATTTGCATTGCAATGAGTGAAAGGAGGAGCTCCCAATAGTTTGGACAGTTTCAATGACGCTGAACTCTCAACACCTTGATGGAGCAGGGATGGGAGAAGTCCACAAGTTGGTGTTCTTTTAGGGTTATTCCGCTTTGCTGCAAGCAGGTAGAAAGAAGGGTGATGTTGAGCCTGGCTGGTCAATAACACTTGCAACTGCCCACCCAAACTATTACTTGACTTCTGGATGGCGCTGAAGGCATTTCCAGGGACCAAGGATGAGAAAGACACAGATTTTAGCATCATGCTTATTTACAGCACCTTCTGATGAAGGTAAACGCAATTCGCCTTCCCAGCAACAAAAGCAAACTTTACAGCGCTTGAAAGATCAGTTTCCTGCACACAAGCACCGACTTCAATTAGGTCTAACCACACATGAACCATTGGATTTCCAAAATCCATCCATTCTGCAAACATCACCTAACCCCTGGTAAAGGAACATCCAAGGTTATGAGAATCGAAGAACATTACATCGAATAATATACAAATTAGACAAAAGAAAGTCCCTTCTTGAGGAAAACTATTGAAAAAATTTATTGAAAAATTTCAAACTCGCAGCGCCACCACTTCAAATCTCAAGGCATATTAATGCCAAGAGCGCAACTGTTCATCAAAGAGTATTCTTATTTCCAATGGTCTAAATATAACCACTCACTCTCACTTCCACATTTTACACTCACGAATTGGAATGAGAGCAGAAATGAAAACCTAAAAGACATCACTGAGTAAGTGATTAGGGCACCATACTGAGGAAGAGAAGATTTATAGGGAGATTGCAAATGCCGATAGCGATAAAACCCAATTGTGCGTCGGCACACTGGAATCCGCTTTCGCATGAATGAATCGCTCTGACGAGCCGCCTTGTCGATGTGCTGTTCCTCCTTTGGAATTCCTGTCCACGTCAGCATTTTGACGTGGCAATTCTTTGAGCTGGCATTCTTATCCACGTCAGCATCTTTTACGTGGCAATTCTTTGAGTTGGCATTCTCAAGAAGGAACGACTGATAAGGTGGAAACACAACTTTAACCCTTAAAAGGATGGAGCCTCTAAAATGGAATTTCCATGGAATTAGAAATGCTTTCCACAATATGTTTTGGGCACTATAAAAGTTATTAAAATTCAATATTTTAATTTTTGAAAATAAAGGCAAGTAAACACTATATATCAAAAAAATATTCATAATTTTTTTTGTGAAATTTTCAATTTATTATGATATTTTTAAAGAAAAAGTGAAGAAAATTCATATTAAATTCAAATGAGTTATAAAATTTTGAATTTTAGTCACAAAAATAAATCATAGTGTAGGATATCACAATGTTAACCAAATTTTGTGGCATTCTATGATTAGTAAATCAATATAACATGGTTTTAGTTCCAAAGTTCAAATTGCAATAAAATATGCAATTTTACAAGTTTTTCAAAATTTCAAATTGGATTAGAAACTATACCTTGTAAGCTTCATTTCATTAGTTGGCTTCATATTCAAAAAAAACCATTCTTATAGCTAAAAATTTGAATATAGACAAGGCGCTTGGATGTACCGAAATACACTACGAAGGCATCTTTGGTGATTCAAATTTTAACACATCTTTTTGCATATGAAAAATAAAATCACTTTGATGAGGGTATTTCTATCATCATATGTTGTACACGCATTCAAAGAAATTTCAAAAAAGAGAGAGGATGAGAATGTGTTTTCATCAACCTACTGCAATAGTTTAAGTTCTGTCCGTCGACACGTTTTTGGCCCCTTCGGTGTTTTTGGGATATCCATGAAAGGCCTAAGCCTTTAAAAGGAAATTTCCACGAAATTAGAATTGCACTCCACGATCACTTTTGGCACTATGAACAATATTGAAAATTTATAATATAGTCTTTGTAGATTAAGGCATCTACATTTTAAAAAATATTCATAATTTTTTTTGCAAAAATATGAAATTATTGTGATTTTATTTAAAGGAAAGTGAAAAAAAATTATATTAAATTCAAAATAAGCTAAAAAAAATGTGAAATTTTGTCACGGGCATATATCATAGTGTAGACCAAATTTTCGTGACATTCTATAATTAGTAATTACATCCATAGTCATTGTAGGTTCAAAGTTCAAATTCGAATAAAATCTGGAATTTTAGGAATTTTTCATAATTTTAAAATTTGAGTCAAAACTCCATGTTATAAGCTTCATGTCATTAGTTGAATTTATATTTTTTTAAATCCGTTTTTATGGCTAAATTTCAAATTGCACACAAGGCGCTTGGAAGTACTAAAATGCACTAAGAAAACATCTTGGTGATCCAATTTTTAACACATCTTGTACATATAAAAATGAATATGACTTCAATGAGGGAATTTACAACACCATATGGTGCGCACACCCAAAGAAATTTCAAAAAAACAATTTGGATCAAAACATGTTTTCATTGAACTGCTCTAGCATTTCAAGTCCTATCCATCGAACCATTTTGGTCCACTTTGGCGTTTCAGGATCAAGTTAGGAGGTTCTAAATGCCCACACGTTATTAAACCAACCACCTCCTCAAATGTATACAATTTGTACATGTTGCTTTATCATAACCTTCAGTAGTGTACAAAACAAGTACATGTTAGGAGGTGGGTGGTTTTAGAATCCTATGCCATTTCAACTTCAAATTTTCATAATTAATTCTACAAAGCTCCAAAAAATATGAAACGACTTGGGTTAAATGTCGATTCCTCTTGTCTTTCAAGGAAAATTTGTTAAAATATATGTCAAGAAATTTCACCTCTTCAAAATTCAATTCTACCACTTAGGTGTGTAACTTCACCTCCCCAAAATTCAATTTTACCACTTAGGTGTGTGATTTATGGACCTCCCACTTATATTTGGGGCCAAATTGAGGATCACCCTCAACTCTCCAAATTTCAACCAAATTGCTCGATTCTTTGAAATTTGGTAGAAGCATTTAATAATAAGGTTGCATCAAACTACAATTAATCTTTTATGGCATCCTCTAGTTGATGGTTCCATTTTTGTGATTGTCAAACGTTTGTGCCACTTAGAATATGGTTTTTCTTTGGCCCAAACTTCAAACTTGAGCTAAATTGAGCTCTTCCATTGGATCATGAATATCCAGCTCAAATGTTGAATCATGAATATCCAGCTCAAATGTTGGATCATGAATATCCACCTAAATTTTTTTGATTATGAATATTCGGTTCAAACGTTGAATCATGAATATCTAAATGAAATGTTGAATCATAAATATTCAATTGAAATGTCCAATAATGAATATTTAGTTGAAATGTTGAATCATAAATATTCAATTGATTTGTCCAATAATGAATATTAGTTGAAATGTTGGATCATAAATATACAACTGAAATAGTGAATTATGAATATCAAGCCAAATTTGAATCATAAAAATTAGAAAGTATATAGGTTGGAGAATCAAGAGCTAGTCTTAGATCAAATATAAAGTGGGCCCAAATTGACCAAAAAGAGGACAAGTTGTAAGTGGACTCAAACCACACTGACAACCCCTATTTTATCCATACGTGTTACATATTCTCTATGAAAAGTGCCTTGTTCTCTTTGTAAATAGTGGTTCTAGGTCTGGAGGAACTTGTAGAAAATTCTTTTGAAGATTGGGGGAGTCATAAGTTTTGCACCGAATGCATTGACAGAGGGTTGTTTTAAATAATTTCCAAACTCATCATGAACTAGTTTTTGCACCCTTGTTGAATTCATAACGACTGTAAAGTGAGAGTTTTCTTTTAGAAACAATCTTTTTAGTTAATTCTAACGAATGGAGAAAATTGAGGTGATTTTCTACTTAGTTTGATATACTTTTATCGTTTAATTTTAATAAATGGGTATAACTAATTTCTTGTTCATATCAAATTGTAGGTTTTAACGAAAATTGCTCAAATGTGGATGAAAAAGTAGTTTTATTCAAAATATAAATGAATATAAAATAATTTGGGTACACCATTTTATTTAATGCTTATCCAAAAACTTTAAAAATCCTTGATATCAGGTGATGTATAGGGTTATGCACCATAAGGGATTATGGATCAACAATTGTAGTTTTAAAATGACAAATATTATTGATTATGCCATAAATATATTATTTATAATGAACCAAATTATATATTATTGGAATCAATGAAGAATATTGCATTTTGTGATATGAAACAAATATGTCTAAACAAAATGAAGTTCACACACGATTTAGACAAAGCTACTAAAAATAACATGAGGCCTAATTCTTCTTTCTTTGTCTTTTGGGGGTTAAGATTCCTCATCCTTCAAATTTGTGGTATTCAATAAAAGACAATGGAATTGAATCCTAACCAACCTCGCACATTGGCTCCAATTCTATAGTGTAATTATTACCCAAAAGGACATCTTTTAACATGGTCATCTTAAATTTTTAGGAAAGTCTGTGGCAACTATATATCAACTTTGTACCTACTAAATATAGGGGTGTAGATGTGTTAAAGCGATACATATAATGTCTTTAAATATAGATACTCGACATATCTATTACAAATTTAATATTTTAGAGGAAAATTTGGCAAAAAAAGTCTAAATTAAATACTTGAATTTTTGGAAAATTACTTTTCTGAAACAGTTGTTCATTAGGTGAAAACAAGAATTTTGGAGTACATTCATTTTTCTAGCCTCCATTCTTAAAACAAATTAATTATTCAATACAAAGTAATGCTATTTCCTATAACCAAGGTTGTTATAAAGTTATGGTACCCTTTTTTGGGACTTGACACAACATCATTGAAGAAGACTAATAGTTCAAATTGCAATCCAAGATTGTAATTTAGAACAAAAAAAATACTTGATTGACCTAGGTCCATCCATGAAAGTTAGTAACCTTCTCAAGCTTTCCAACTATCAAAGGGTATCTAGTCCATAACACTAAGATGACTATTCAATGCAATACATTAACCCTCGATGTTATGCCCATAATCACAAAATCTTGTTTTATCAATCATGCTCAGTTTTTGCTAAAGAACTAAGTGTTATATTTTATTGAAGAACTAAGTGCTCAATTTTACTAAAGAACTAAGTGCTCAATTTTACTAAAGAACTAAGTGCTCAATTTTATATTTTTAGGAGATGATACCATGTATAATTTAAAACAATAAAATTTCATATAATTTGGTGAAATTTTGAAATTGTTGTGATTTTTTGAATCAATTGTAGAAGAAATTCACATCAATTACAAAATATATTAAAAAAATTAAAATTTTAATATCAAACATGTAAACTATAGTAAAAAATAGAATAGTGAATGAAAATCATCTTTAGTTGAAAATTCATTGGACCCTAGAAACTTGTAATTCCAAGAGAACAACCCATTTTCAAAATTTTCCAAAAATTCAATATGTAGTAGAATATACTTTCATTGCCACAGTTTTTGTTTAGAAACATTCAAATTATATCACACACTAATTCATACTAAAGACTCTTTGTGAACTTAAGACTCCGTATAAAATCCACAAACAAGAATTCAACTAAGTGATGTGTCTTACAACCTTTTTTGAGTCTCCCAACTCTCAATACGCTATCTAACCCACTTTTTACAAGCATGCCAATTGTCGAGAATCAATGTAAAGAAGTAGTAGAAATATCACTCTGTTATCAAGATGTTTGGATTTGTTCAAAAAACCCTGCCACTTGTTTCATCTTGGGACGAGAGTCAGGGTTCACATTAATGCATGCCAATGCTACCTGCACATCAATGCAAACATAAAAGGATTAAGGTTCGGTACAGTGAATCGGAGGTGGCCTAATCCTAAAGTAGAAAAACTAAGACGTTCCTCAAACTTTAAACTTCTAGGCAAAGTCCCATAGAAATTTTGCAAGCTCCAAAGCTCTTAAATCAACTCACTTTTTGCCAAGTCATTATGCTCAAATATCAAAAGGTGATACAACTCATCTCTATTGGCACAACAACCTTCTTTTTGTTTAAAATTCAAAATTGGTGAAGAGCCAATAAAATGCAATTTTTTTGGATTTCAATCAAGTAAAGTAGGCCTAATTTAAATGACAAAATAATCTCTAGAGATGGTCGAGAGAATTAGTAGGTTTTTGACTCCATTGAATGCAAGTATTCCAAGGTGAATATGAATGTCAAAGCTTAGTAATTTGGTTGTGAGTGAAAGTCTTCTAAGTTGTCAACTTTCACTTGTAGGTAGGTAATTCATTTGCATTGTATGAAATTAAACATCAAGTTGATTGTGCATCATTTCTCGCATGTTGTTCATCATTTCACACAACCTAAAGTGGATTCATCGCTTCGTCATGAAAAACGGGCTCCACAATACTCTCTCTAAGTTTTCAATTTTTAAAGAATCAATTTTTTGGAAGAAGTATGATACCCACTAATTTTAATGCCTCTATAATTTTGGCACTTTGAAACATGCCAAATGTTTAACAAATATGAGCATTTTTCTCTATCCACAAATTCATTTTTCTCCTACCTTTTGCCACCACCTATTGATTTTCCCAATCCAACACTATAAACATTCAATGTTGAATATTTTTCCTCCTAAACACATTTGAAATCCACTACTTTTCAACTAGGTAAGTTCCCAACTACTACTTATAGGCCCAAAAGAATGTATTGGCAATTAATAAATAACACTTCCTTATATTGTTGTTAATCAATAATGAGTAGTGTATCAAAAAATTATTGTACAATTTAAGGTTTAGCCTCTCATAGACGTTGAGTGTTTTGCTCGTAGGCATTTATTGTGAAGGATCAATTTGGCTTCTTTACTATACCCTCTATTTCAAAATAATGAAAACACATGGAAACATAACATAATTATCTTACCTTATGTGCTTCAACAGTATATACATTGCATTAAATTACTAATCATGATTTGCCTTATGGATTATTCATATGTTTGTAATTCCAAATGTGCTTTTCAATTCTAAACAAATAGAGCCAAATGTTTTGTCAAACATGAAAGATTTAAATACCTGAAAGGTTTCAATCATTTTGGTTTGACAGGTGTCATCAGCATCAACGAGCAAGTCCGGATCGAAAATCTCACAGAGTGCATTCTTTTGCCTGAGAGCGAAGCGCAACCATGCCACCAAGTCGAGCTCTCCTATTGCCATTTGCTTGAATTGGGACAAGCCTGTGAGAAGCTCCAACAACACCACCCCAAATGAATAAACGTCACTCTTCTGCGTGGGCCGACAACGTTTCATCGTCGCCGTTGCCGCCAATATATCAGGAGCTTGATACATTTCTCCTACCATCGACGAGAATGAAGGCGGACTCATAGACGTACAACTCCACGTTCCGAAATCTATACACATCGATCCGCCATATAAATGCCATTTCAACATCCCTTCTGCACTAGTGTTAGAATCTGAAAGATTTCATTTGACCCTTTCCTTTCTTTAGAGGAACAATATAAAACCTTACTCCCAATAAAATACACAATGTAATGTAGGCACTTCTATTTTGTAAACTAAGTTGTACAAGGGATTGACAATTATCATCCTCATTTACTCATAGCAAACATTTATAAATATTGCATCAAAATTAAGGAACTTAGAAATCAAGAACGTTACGATTCAAATTCTTAACCATAATTTGTTTTTCATGCATATCTTTCACAGTGCATAATTATGTACTTTAAACCAAAATGGTATTGTTGTTTCTAACATGAAAACATCATCCAAAACATGGATATCTTATAGTTATATGGAGTTTGAGATGCAAACCATGAGCTGGAGAAACCGATGAAGCACTAAGGCCCGAATCACCTCGTGTCGCAAAACTAACCATAGAATCCTTGCTATTGTTGTCATGCTCTGGTTCAATAAGCGAGAGCAATCGTTGTAGACCCAAATGAGCTATTTGAGCTTCCATGAAGACATCCAAAAGAATGTTATTAGGTTTGATATCGCCATGAATGAGCTTCCACTCATGTATGTGTGCAATCCCTTGCGCCACTCCACGTGCAATACGCACTCGTGAGTCCCATGTGAGTATTCCCTTTGATTCCTTGGACCTTCCTACAACATAACAATATTAAGGAAGTTGAAATGCTCCCTCATAATAAATATTTATTAAAAATAAATGGTATGTTTCAAAGCTATTACCAAAATTGTCACAATACTAAAAAAAATAGTCCCATATGTGGATCAAACAGATACTCTATTCACACCGGCCTCGAAACAGATACTCTATTCACACCGGCGTCGAAACAGATACTCTATTCACACCGGCCTCGAAAGAGGATAGGAGTTTCTTGAAACATACCGTGCAGGGCGGTTTCCAGGCTGCCGTTGGGGAGGAAATCGAAAACGAGCAGCTTCTCGTTGGGAGTCCACGAGAAGGAATGCAAGGTGACAACATGAGGATGGCGCGTGACGGGCGCCACGGATTTCACCACAAAATTCTCGAACTCCTTCCGTTTCGGCTCACCGCCATCGCCCAGCCTGCGAACTGCCACCACAGGAGTTCCCTCCACGTCCAACACAGCCTTGTAGACAATCCCTTTCGCACCGCAAGTCGACTTCCCGAGAACATAAGCTGTAGCACGTAATAGCTCTTCCAAATCAAAGGAAAACACGCCACTCAACTGCACAAGGCTATCAACTTCATCATCAGCACCATCATCTTCGTCGTCGTCATCATCATCGCCGGTCTCCGCTCGCAGACAACTACTGTCACCACCCCCATGGAAACTCTTTCTCGTGATCATCCTCTTTCTTGTCGACAAGCTGATGGTGCAGTAGAGAATCGCAGCCGCCAGGATCATGAGCCCCGCAATGGAACTACCCACTGCAGTCGCCACCACGGCCGCCCTCCGTAAGGTTGCTGGCTCCTCGGAATTTGTTGTAGCAGTGATATTACTGTTGGGCTCGCGGGTATAATTCGATGAGGATGGCGATGGTGTGCAATCGATCTTGAGCGGGGCGCCGCACAGGGCAGCATTTCCAATGTACGCCACCGATCCTTGCGACTGGAAGTACGAATCGGATGGTACTGCTCCCGATAGCTTGTTGTTGCTTAAGTCGATCGGCACCCTCTCCAGATTGGCCAGCGTTCCCGGGATGGCGCCCGTCAATTCATTGTTGGACAGATTCAGCGGCGCCTACACGCGTGTACACCACTTTTGTAGTTAGAATCGTGGAAGGTCTAGAATTGGTTTTCAATTTCTGAGTTAGGGTTGCTTCTCAACTTGTCTCTCGCGTCACGGAGCTTCTGACAGACGATATCTGTTGCTCGTATTCTAACCTTGGAATTATATAATTCTGGCTGTTACTTCTTGCCTATAGGAGCTGTTATTAGAGTGAAAGAATTTTCCCTCAACTTTTGCACAAGCTTCTGCAATGTCTGGCCCCCTCGTCTCCGTGATGGGATAGCAGCTAGAACCCGACCTGCAAACAGGCAACTATTTTGTTGAAAGTTTCGTAAATTTTTAGGGTGGATTGCAGGGTGCACGGAGAATTCCATCTCACAGCTCGCACTCTGACAACCCTTGATACCCACAGTAGCGGATTCAAACCTCTTCCTTCCCATTCTCAGGGTTCGTAGAGTGCGTACGTGACACTTTCTTCTTGATGAATTGTGGAGGATCCATTCTCCGAGGGTTGAAACGTTTCATTCTTCCCCTTCGAACATGAAGATTGAGAGAATATGAAGATAGAGAAGATTAGCAAGCCCTGTCTAATTAATCTCATTCTTCACACCTTCGATTCCTCAAGGAGAATTACCACGAAATTTTGGCTCCACGATTCTTCACACCTTCAATCCTCAGAGAATCAATCTTCTCAGAAGGGGTTTGATAATGTTCACCTAGTAGTCTACTATTGTAGAATTGAGGGTAGGGTACCGGGGTCGTGGTTGACAAACCTGAGGTAACAACGAAGTGAGGTTGCCGAAGTCGTCGGGGATGGAGCCGGAGAATTTGTTCATGGACAAGTCCAGGCGCTCCAACGCGTGGAGCGAGCCCATGCCGACAGGTATGACACCGGCGATTCTGTTGTAGCTCAACAAGAGCATGGTCAGACGAGAACACGCAACAATGTTCTGCGGCAACGCTCCCGTCAATCGATTGCTACTGAGCTCCAGCACTTGCAGTTCCTGACCCAGTTGGCTCGGAATGCTCCCAACGAATTCATTCTGCGACAAGTTCATAGTGGCCAGTTGACCGAGTTCGCCGAGGCGCGGTGCGATGGTGCCCACGAGCGCCCTCCGCGACAAATCCATGCTCACCACTCGATTAGCCACGCACCCGATGCCCTCCCACAGACACGGCGTGGCGTCGCCGCTGTTCCAATTCCGGAACGCACCCTGCGGATCCGACCAGATGGCCTTCTTGAATGCCAGCAACGCCACGCCCTCTGCGTTCAATCCACCGCCACCCCCACCGTGACGGCGACAAAAACCACCACAACCAGCGATCTCGCTCCGCCATGATATTCTCGAACGCTCATTCTGATCGTAACGTGATTTCATTCAAATCAATCAATTGATGTTAATTTAATTTCCCGACAGATTTCAACAAAATCGATGAAATGATCGATCTAGAAGGACGAATCATCATCATCATCATCACGCGCACCTCACTCAAATTGTTCGCCACTTTAGAATTGCGGTATTCTGTTTGGGATTGGAGAGGAACCGGATTCTGTGCGTCTTGGTCACCGATGCTTGAAAGTATACGTACGCGACGATCAACAGCTTTCCTCGAATCGATAACGGCATCATCGTGATTCCTACCTGATTTGAATCATGAGAGATCATGAACCCAAATCTATCTTGATCATTTCGAAAGTTTCATGATATCAATCACAACGTACATGAATCTGTTATGACCACGATCTCGACATCTGAACGCAATAATGACATTCACTGGCTATGGCGAAAAATCTAGCAACAATTGATCCAGCACTACCTTATATATATATATATATATAAACAATTGCAAAGCGGAGTACGTTGTCGATCGATGTAACTCAATCTGTCGTAGCTGGCAAGGACATGAATAATTGAATCATCGGATATAATTAAATTGGGACCACAGGATTCGCTTCGACTACTAACTGATGAAGATAGCTAGCTGCCACAATCATGCATGTGAGATTCCACCGACGGTAAATTAAATTGAATACTCACCTCAATTTTCCTCGGGGACCCAGTTTCGATTGAATGAGAAGATCTTACTGCATGCAACGACCTGTCATTCTGACTTTTTCTTAAACAATTATAAAAGTTTCTGCAACGGCATCTTCGACAATTCTCTCAGATAAGGACATCATGCGCATGACTCTGATTTATGACCATTTGTCTTGTGACCTGGTCCGGATCATCAGTTATCTTTAACTACCGGTACATCAGAATTTCCACGTCAGATTTAGAGAGGTTCATGGGGCTATGAAACCAATCACATGATCACATGTGGCATTTTTTTTCTCTTCTTGAAAGCTGCTATGAAGGTAATTAATTGGGCTGCTTGTACTATGGAGTACATGAAATTGAGATCTTTTTGGGTATTGTCACTTCTTCCACCACGTGTCATTCTTATATGAATAATTTCTAACTACAATCCTTTCCTCCATCCCCGAAAATAATGTAATCGTTAAATTGAAGGATTAGAATGTTTTTGTTCACTGATGAATCTTTACAGCTGTTGAGGAATTATGTTTTCTCCAGTAACACTGCGAAGCGGACCAGGTATTAATCAAACTTTAAAAATTTTATTTTATTTTTTCAATTTAAAATAAATAAATAAGACTATAAATATACATAAATAAATTAAAATTAAAATTGCATGTATATATATATATATATATAGTTTAAAAATATATATATGCATACATATATACACGTATATTTTTTTATACATGTTTTTATTTTTTTCTTATATATATATGTATACATATAATTGTAATTTTTTAAAAAAAGACGAGAATATTAACCTTTGAATGCCAAGATAAGCCTATCATGTTTATTAAACAAAGAATATTTAAGAAAAAAGAAATTTTACTAAATAATTTGAGGCGAAAATTTCAACGGAGAAAGATGTTGAAATTACGAATCTATAGCAACAAATTTCGCTCCATTTGATTTAGTATGGAAGAAATGGTGATTGAACAAAGAATTGAGATCTTCATGCTCAATGGCATGTACTACATGTACCCGTGCTTGGGCTGGCAACACGGTGGGCCCTAATATATTTTTCGTTTTTCATTTTAAGAGTGCACTTTAGGTACATGTGGAGTGTTAGTAGTGAGATTCTTTGTAGGTTGTCCTTTTACACCCTCTTGACATTTAAGGGTTAACCTCGTCCCCTCAAGGCCGGCCTATTACCATGGAATTTCTATGGACTTAGACTTACATTTGACAATTTATTATGGTACTATATATATATATATATAATATTGAAATTCACTATTTTAATTTTCATAGATGAAATCATGTGCATAGTATATGTCAAAAATATTCATAATTTGACACTTGGACTCCAGTAGAGTTGACAATCATGATGACTTCAGTCCTAACCTTAACGTTTAAACGTTGGAGCAGACACTAAGTGTCCAATTGACAAATATGAATAGTTTTTGTAGGAAGATGAAAAAAAAATTCATCCAAATTTTTATTTGAGACTTCTTTCATTGTGTGCTCAACAATTGGTGGTGGAAATTCCCTCATTGAGATGATAATAATTTTTATATGCAAGAAGATGTGTTGAAACATGGATCACCAAGGATGCTTTCATAGTGTATTTTGGTACCTTCCAACTCCTTGTGTTTGATCCAAAATTTAGACATAAAAATGGTTTTTAAAAAAATTTGGTTCCAACCAATGAAATGAAGCCTACTTGTTCTAATTTCTACTCCAATATTTTTTTTAAAGTAAAAACCTAAAATTGCATATTTTATTACAATTTGAACTTAGGACCTATGATTAGGGTACACTAATTTACTAATTATAGAATGACATGAAAATTTGCCATCTTTCATGGTGTTCTAGACTATAATGTACGCCAATGAAAAAAATTCAATTTTTTTTAGTTTATTTTGAATTAAATATGAATTTACTTCTCTCTTGTTTCCAAAAAATCATAATAATTTTAAAAATTCACAAAAATTATGAATATCTTTTTCACATGTAGTATGTACATGCCTTCATCTATGAAAATGATAACATTGAATTTTAATATCATTTATAGTGCCAAAACATATTATGGAAAGCAATTCTAAGTTCTAACTCCTTGAAATTCCATAGTCATAGGACCCGACATTTAAGGGTAAATTGTTTGAGTGCATTCATTGTGGACTATGGGAGTGAGGTTTTGACTGTCGGGAGGAAAGGTGCACTTTGAAAGGTGCTTTACACTACGGTGGAGAAGGACATTGATAAAAAAATATATATAGTGAAATAGAGCAATATGATTGGAACAAATTGTAGTTCTTCATTGAATTGGGTTGACACCACGGTCAAAACTTGTCCAGTGGAGAACTTTCAAGGATGAATGAAAAAATGACAAGGCCATCAATGTAGCTCTAATTTTTTTAGAAAGGGAATTATCTTGAAGTCACGTTTCTTGTCTAACTTCAAACCTTCACATACAAAACTTGACCTTTAGAGAACTCCAACTCCACTACTTGCGTCAAATAGTCATGTCTTCGGCAAAACTTTGTGATCAACCAATGCACTTTTCAACGAGTGTTAAGAAGCCGTGAATAATCAATAACAAGAGTCCAAAGTATAAGGCCCAATTCACACTAGCGACCAAACGAAACATGTATGAACAGTGATTGGTTGAAATTGTTGCGTTGTCCCATGGTGTGTTCAAACCAAGGGTTTGTACACTACTTTAACTTCCCATGTCATCAACCAACATAGTCATCTCAGCTAACAAGATCAAGAAGTTTTGGGGCTTGCTAGGGAGGTGTCTCCAAATCTTCTCCAGTGGACAAACTCTCCTCTTCTTTATCACAACGCTCCACTCTTTTGTTGCTACATTCTCAAATGAAGTCATATGAGAAGTGAGAATTGATGAGAGAAAAAGAGTTTTGTACAAAATTTAGGTGGATTAGGATTGTCCAATGATTTTGGATGAACCTTCCGCCACATTCACCAAAAGTGGATGACATTGTGCTGGATGAAATACTGACCGCGGATTTATTGTTCACCTTTCATCCGTTTGCTAGTTTGAACTATGAACAAGGCCTAATTATCCGACCCAATGAGGGAGCAAAAGCCTGTTGGCTTGTTGGACACAAAGAAGTTTGACAGGTAGCCAAGTGCCATTATTGCACTCAGTTCGAGTACCGGTAATCAACTTTGTGCATTGCATCCATTCTTCACCCATCAGAATTTTGTGAAATTTGGGGAGGATTCCGGAAGAACCAACCATAGTCTCCCTCCATGGTAGCCATACCCAATGCACCAATTGAGCTCAAATGTTGAGCACTTATTTAGGCCCGCTTTAGACTACGGTGGGGAAGTGCTCCGGTCGATCTAAAGGTTTTGCCCAAGCCATGGCTATTTCAAGCAACTCGTGAAGTTGGAGTTCTCCCGAGGCCAAGTTTCTTGTCTAGGGGTTTGAGGTGGACAAGAAACTTGACCTCCGGAGAACTCCCTTTCTATAAAAGTGTTGCCACATAAACGGCTATGTCATTTTCTCATTCCTGCACAAAGTTCTCCACTGACAAGTCTTGGCCGTAGTCTAAACTCATTCCGGTGAAGAACAAGATTTGCTCCAATCACATTGCTTCGTTTTCCTAAATTTTTTTACCAGTGCACTTTTCCACCGTAATCTAAAGTGGCCCTTATTCTAATATGAAACTAGGGAAACAAGATGTAACTTAGAGCCGGTTTAGACTACGGTCAAGAAGTGCACTGGTCAAGAATTCTAAGAAAATGGAGAAATATGATTGGAGCAAATCTTGTTCTTGACCTGAGTGGGTTACACTACGGCGAATTCTTGTCCGCTGGAGAACTTCAAGCATGGGATGAAAAAATGACATGACATCTTAGGTGGCAACACTTTTTGTAAGAGTTCTTAACCAGAGGCCAAGCTTCTTGTCCAGCCTCAACCCCCCGGACAAGAAACTTGGCCTCCGGAAAACTCCAACTTCACCGCTTGCTTGAAATAGTCATGTCTTGGCCAAGACTTCTTGACCGACCAATGCACTTCTTGACTGTAGTCTAAACCCGCCCTCCTTACTTTTCAAATGGCTACATTTAGAGTATCCATATTCTAACTTTACATTCTATCTCTATTGTAGTCATTGTGAGATCTAGTACAATTTGAATGAATTACATGCATAAATGAATGATATTTAGTCAAGCTACCTTATTTTTAACATGTAAATATATGAATCCTTTAAATACAAGTAAAAACTATAATTCTCAAAAATAGAGATATTAGCATGGCTTATATACATGAGAAGTTTATAAAAATAAATAAAATTTTCCCAACACACTTGCATTTAGAGAGGCCTCTCCAAAATTATATATCCTCATCTCCCACTCCCGAAAAATTACATCATTAAATTGATAAAAGATTCCTATGCTTGCAAAAATAACTTGGATGAAGTTACATGAATTTTTTAAACTACTTTGGATGTCGGATGTCGATTGAGAGAGATGTCAACCTCAAGGAGTGAGTGGGTCCTTTTATTCTTCGTTAGTTCACCAGCAATAATTATGCATTGACCCTTTTTTAGATTCCTTCAAAAAACATGATTCCAATCCTTAGAGAATGAAAGGGAGGGAGTCCATCATTGAAATCATTTCAATACAAGCTCATTCATTTACTAGTGGAAAAGGGTATGCTATCTAAGGCCTTCTCCATTCAAGTCACTAGCGGTGAATTTCTCTCATTACTCCTTTTGTACGATGAATTCACAAAACTGCAAACTCAATTTCATGATTTTACAAGCCAATTTATAGCAATAGGTTTTTACCAATTTCACTATGTAAAGAAGGAGTTTAATTTGACTTTTTAACCAATTTCACTACATGTTATGAACAATTTCATCATTTGGTACCCATATTTTCAACTTCACAAAAACAATTTCATGAATTGTAGAACTTTACTTCACAAAACATTCTTCTTATTCCTCCCTACCACTAGCTCTACCAAAAACTTCAAGTGACCTCTCTCATCAAGCCTTCAATCGTATTTGTAGTGATTGTTTCTACATCATTACCGTGACCTAATACTCGATAAGAGAATTCAATCAAAATTTTTGATAGAATTAGTTGTCAAGAGAATCTTACAATATTCCAAATGTACCATTTTTTTTGAAATAAAGTTTTCCAATTTATGAAATTGATTCTGCCAAATTGTAAATATAGGTACCAAATTATGAAATTGTTTACAATATGTACTCAAATTGGTTGCATGTCCATATTGAATTGGTTGTCTATATAGTGAAACTGGTAAAACCTATTGCTAGATTGGTTTGTAAAGTCATGAAATTTAGTTTTGCACTTTTATAAATTCACCTTACCAAAGGAGTAATAGGAAACTCACGTGGTATTGGATACTACTTGTCTGAAGATAGCGTCATCATTTCCACTAGTCATTGATCACTTCTATACTAATTGCACCTCCTTATAAGACAATGAAGTCTCTAAGAGCATCTCCACCCTTATGGAATAAATCTGTAATATGTATCATAACCGAGAAGATTTCAAGTTGCAGTCTATGAGCATGAGTTCCATCCACAGCAGTACAAGAATGAATATTGTTGCAACAATACAACTTGTCAACAAATTTGACATCCATCACATTTGTCTTTTTCGATATAGCTCTCCTCTCCCTCTATGAAGTTAAAAAGAAACAAGATAATATGCTCTTGACCCTGATTGTCACCCTCTCATATTGTGAAGAAAGTCCCACAACTATGTTGTTGCCCGTCTCTTTTGCAAAGTGATTGAAAGTTAGAATACCATTGACAACTCTAGTTGGAGTGGCTCTACCTTGGAGCCATGTCCCTCCAACCACCTATATCGGGGCTAGAAAATGACAAAGGTAGAGATGGTCTAAATCCCCCAATGTTCCTAAATTGAAATTTAAAAATAGAAATAAATAAGTAAAAAGTACGTGAGAGAAAGTGTAGAAGGGGCTTTTGGAGGAATTTGTAATTTGAAATTAGGGCTTGACAAAGAGAGGTGGTCATAAAGTCCGCCATTGGATATAGATGTAAAGACAACCTATGATAGTTCATTTTAGTCCATCAATGAAATCTAAAGTGATCCTAGCAATGCCCATTTTTCACTCACCAAACCTATTTATGCATAATAAAGTACTTTTAGTGACAAGTTTGATATTTTAATCAGGAAAGAGTAGCCTTTGTGCTATCTTCCCTTTTTTCTCTTGAGTAGTAGCAACCACACTCGCCACAAGAAAAATAAGAAGGTTTGGTAAAAGATGTGAAAGGGATGGGGGGCATATGAAGATTATTCCATTGGAACTTTAATAGCGTGAGGGGAGCTCCTTTTGGTCGAGGAAGCTTATTGTGATTAGTAAAAAAATGGAACCAAAACTCCCCTTTTCGACCTTTTCATACTAAAAGATAAGTTTTACTTCATTTTTCCTTATGAAGAAATAATTTCATCTAGTTAATGAATAACTCTATTGCAAACAAAATATTGTCAATATCACAAGGAATCATATTTTCTATTAAGTTCATGCTCTCATTTTAGGAATTTAAGATTAGAGTTTTATTCTTTGCAATTATTGTAATTATTCTAAGTTGTAACAATAGAGTTGTATGTCGTTGATTAATGTACTCTATTTTAAACACAATTAGTTGCACAAATGCTAGCAACACATTGTAAATGCCTCTATCATTTAAAAAATGTGTTATATACATTATTTCACTAGAATTCAATTATGATAATATAACGAGAAAGGTAGCATTGTTTATAGGGCTTCAATGTTACGCCTCTTTTTTAGGGTTCAAGAGCCTAATACAAATAGAACACGTGGGTTAAAACCCTCGTAAAACTGAAGCAATCTTTTTCTTGTGTTTCGTTTTCATTTGATATTGAGTTTTTAAATGTAAAAGTGAAGAGTTTTTTGGAGTATGAAAGATGAAGAACTTTGACCGGAGTCAAAGTGTGAGTTTTCTTTGTTGAGGTGGTAGACGAACCTTTTCTATTGGTGAAGTTTGCTCGTGTGCAAGAAGAAATTGGACTATTTTGATTGCCAAAGCAAGCTCACGTGGTGTAGCAATGGCACAATAACCTTCAGAGTGATGCATGTGTGTTGGTGATATTATTATATAGTTGGTGTGTTGAACCCGGCAGGAGTGAAGTGATTGTTAGAATTATGGATAATGGTTAGTTGCTAGGAGCCAAAAGAACTAGGGCGTGGAAATAAAGAGTGTGGGTGGAAGAAGCTTTGTATGGGCTTGCCTTAGTGTAGGAGACTAGAGAGGTGCCCGGTTATCCCATATGGATTGCAAGCTGTACCCCCCGGTGTACAATACACAAGGCCATGAGTCCATGAGTAAAGATCATCTCTTCCTATGCATTCCTTGTGTTTGTGTGTGCCTAGTGCAATCTTCTCTCTTACCTTTAATAGTCACTTTTGAAGAATGTTTTGAGGATCTCAACAAAAATTAGTACAAGTATTGTATGTCAAAGTGAATCAAGGATATTTGTGGTCACCAACGTTAATCAGAAGACCCAGTCAATCCTTTGACTAAAGTGAACCATCTATACTTTAAATTATGCTGTTTGTTTGTTTGTTTTGTTTGTCACGTTGAGATCTCCGCGACCGTGAGTCCCCCGGGGGCGTGCTTGGTACCATCGAAAAGCCCTCGGCCAGGAGGGGTGCATCGGCTTGGTTTCATGGCAATTCTACTCAAGGTGTAGAATTTATAGATTTTTGAGTTATTTTTGGATCTTAAATTATCCTAAATTATAGATCTTTTGAATTGTGCGTCCCCTAATTGCGTTCTTGGTATTGTTGGAAAGCCCTTGGTAAGGAGGGATGGACTGGCTTGGTTTCATGGCAATCCTACTCAAGGTGTAGAATTTATAGATTTTTGAGTTATTTTTGGATCTTAAATTATCCTAAATTATAGATCTTTTGAATTGTGCGTCCCCTAATTGCGTTCTTGGTATTGTTGGAAAGCCCTTGGTAAGGAGGGATGGACTGGCTTGGTTTCATGGCAATCCTACTCAAGGTGTAGAATTTATAGATTTTTGAGTTATTTTTGGATCTTAAATTATCCTAAATTATAGATCTTTTGAATTGTGCGTCCCCTAATTGCGTTCTTGGTATTGTTGGAAAGCCCTTGGTAAGGAGGGATGGACTGGCTTGGTTTCGTGGCAAATTATTAGAAAAACATTAAAATGGGCCAACGGCACAGGGCTATACTAGTATTGATTACATCACAAAGATCATTAAACATGTCGTTGAGTTTCTACAAATGGAGGGAAGATTCTCTTAGAACCTTATTTTTACCTCTGGTGGATAGTTGTGAACTTTAATATTCTTTAGTTGCGTGTTTAGAAGAGATGTTGAAAGAAAAAAATGTTAGTAACATAGTTTACATTCTTTCACTATTTTATTTTGTGTGGTTGAGAGTTGCATGAAGGGATAAAGATGAGAATTGATTGTTCAATTGGGACCTAAATGCTAATGGGGCAAGAAAAAGGGATTGATGTGTCTCTTTTTACTCAAGAAAAAGGTCTAAACTTAAGGCCCCTTTCCAAGCATTCTATATTGTTAGTTTAGAAGAGAGACAGTTGAGTTTTGGTATTGTGGGATTAACTTGAGTGTTCAAACACTCATAACTTCTTGTAAACTATGTATTTTTCTATGAAATGTGTTGAGATAAATTTTCATTGTGTTTTTCTCTAAGTGCACTTCTTTGAAGTCCAAAGACCCTTGATTTGGTTCAGTGTAACAAAAGTTGTAGGTTCTTGAGTGAAGAAGAAATCCATTGTCATTTGCGTTGAGGAGTTGGGATATTGACCTCTTATCATAGTCTAGGTTTTGCTTTTTTAGTGTAAAATATTGCGAATAACTTTTACATTGTCTCTTTTTTTCAAATCTCTATCATACTTGAAATTTGGAATTGTATTGTGAAAGTTATAGGCTTCGATATGGAGGTCTATTGCCTAAAAAGGCAAGGGAATATTTATTGTTAAAATCTAGGAGAGTTGTAGATTTTTGTGTAAAATATTTTTATTGATATTAATAAACTTTATAATCTTTCCAAAAACATATCATACACTTAATTTAGAACTAAAATGAACCTTTTGTGAGACTTGAAGTGAATTGTGGTCTAGTTCGATTGAATCCAAATTACAATCTTTGCCCAACTAGTAAGGGTAGTGGATAGTTTCTTTCAACTTCAAATTTCTATAATAGAACACTTTGTAGAGACATTACATGAAGCTCATTGGTTAAAATTTGTGTTACTAAAGTACTTATTTCTCTTTTGGTGAGCGTGGTGTCAAATGTAGCAAGATGTGAAATTTAGACTTTACCAAAGTTGCATTAACTTTAATTCAAAAGTCACCTTACAAAAATGAGGTCATACATTTAATTATCTTAAAAATGTGTTCCAACAATTTGTACTCCAAAATTAATTAATAATTTATAAAAATTCAAATTTAGAATTTCTTTTCAAATTTAACTGTCAATATTGATAAAAAAAGAAGTAACTGTGATAGTGATAGGTGAATCTAATTACTAAAAGGATGGAATCTAAGAATTAAATTTTACAAATTTTCAGACGTATACTGGTTTCAAAAATTCCTTCAAATTAGTACTTTAAAATGGGTTTTCTGAAATTGTCAGTTTTAAGAATACCTTGTTGCTTTTAGGTGATAAAAGTTAAAGGTCACAATAAGATATATGCTCACCTTGTAAACAATGTTGTAGCCAAAAAATATTCCTTTCTTTATCACCATTGGAATAGTGTTTCAAACATTTTTCAACATATTTAGTAATTTTCATAAACTCGTAGAAATCTTGTCAAATGTGACTTACACTTAATGACTAGATTCCTTAGTGGTAGGGTTCCTACTAGTGTTCTATATATTTTGAAATAAACCTCTTAACGACAAAGAATTTATGGTTTTTAAATGTCCATAATATTGTAAGAAATATAATTCAAATGGAATCATATTCTATTAAGAACATTTGCATATGTTGGAATTTTTTTTGAAAAAATAGAATTCCATAGGACCTATTTATAACCTTTGAAGACTAACTTTAAGGGGAATGGAGTGCTCACTAGTAACTTACTACAGAAACTCCCACCAGTCACTTTGATGCAGTTTCCTAGATCCTTGAACTACAAATGAAATCAAAATTCTTTTTTAAAACATAGTGAACTTATCATAAATAGGAACAACTTTTAGTAGTGCTTCATAAATTGAGGAATTTCTTTATAGTTGTCATTTAGATTTAGTTCTTATTTATAACTAGGAGATTCCATTTGAAAAGTATGCTATGCAAGAGTAGTAGGGATTGTTAGTACCTTATAAAGCACTAGATGAAAATTTAGTATTTAGAAATTTGTCTACATATGACCAGAATGCATTGACATTCACCGGTTACAATGCAAAGCATTGTGATAAATCTCACACTATTTTGCACCCAAACACAATTGTCATTTCTTCCTGTATCATTTTTACATTTAAAATTTCTTTTATATTTTTTAGTCAAGAATGGGAACGCGAGCACAAGAACAATAAATATCTCTTTAAAATTTCATTGAGTCTACGTAGTAAGATACCTCATCGTTTGGACACATTTGTGGGATGACACCCTTGGACATTTCATTGCAATATGCCTTCAAGCTGAGACATCTAACTGTACAAAATGAATGAAAAAGATATATTGAACATCAATATTGGTATCAATGATACAATAGGTAGTGAATGATAGGTTTCATTGCATGAAAGACCAACTTTCAATTTTCGTCCAATGTCTACCTTTGATTTGCTATAATTCTAGCTTCTAAACATGTCTTTTTTTTCTTGGCAAATTTTTTCTAGTTTTGATATATATTTAGACAAATGAATTCACATCCCTTCAAATATGCTCCAATTAAATGGGGACAAATAGGTAGTCACTCTTCCAAAAAAAAAGCCTTGCTACCAAAACAAGGATCCAAATGTAGACATCGTATGGAAGGGTATCAACATTGGACATTATATTGAAGGATATCAATATTGGATAGGATATTGGAAGATAACAGGATATTGCTGTGTATCATCTTTGACACTATAGGAGTAGTCACACATTCTCATTCTCATTCCATCTCATTCTCCGAGAATGGAGAATGTGTGCGTGGTAGAACGAGTGGTAATGACAAGAGGAGTTTTCCGTGAAGATTGAGAAGTTGCATTCTCCGGCTCCAAAGGTGGATAATGAGGGTGAAGAAACTTCGTACGCAAAACATTTACATGCGGGGGTGATTTCATGCAATATGCGGGCAACCCTTTCATTTGTTACCGGTCGTTGTGGTTTCACTCTTTACTATTTGGGCGACAGTTTCACTTTTTTCTGGATTCTCTATTCTCCATTCTCCATTCTCTATTATCTTACGAAGGGTCGTCACACATTCTCCGTAGACAATTGTTTCTATTGGTTCTCATTTCATCCCATTCTTCATAGAAGTTTTCTCCGTGGAGGATGTGTGACTACCCCTAATATAGAAGGCTTGCATACATTAGGGGTAGTAACGCATCCTTCATCTCATTCTATGAGAATAGAGAATGTATGCGTGGTAGAGCGAGTGGCAGTGGCGAGAGGGGTTTTATGTGAAGATTGAGAAATTGGTGTCTTCGGCTGCAATGGTGAAGAATAGGTGTGAAGAATATTTCACACGCAAAACATTTACCTACGATAGTGATCTAAGGTAATATTCGGATGACAACTTCACTTCTTACTCTTTGTTGTTTGTTGGTGTATAATATTATGCCGCAATGTGTGTGAATAGTGCGCTCTTTCTTACTTCTTTCTCCATTATCCATTATCCATTCTTCATTCTCTTAAAGAAGGGTCGTCACACATTGTGCATGGAGAATTGTTTCTATTGGTTCTCATTTCATCCCATTCTTCATAGAAATTTTCTCCGTGCAGGATGTGTGAATACCCCTATTTTGCATTGAATTCAAGCAAGTTTGACGTCTTGTTGCTTTTGATTGCCAAACCCACGCAATGCCATCAAGGAGGTGGGTGAATTGGCTAATCTGTCTCGTCACAGCGTCCATCATTCTGTATGGCTGGAGATCCCCTTCACCACCACCATCAGTCTCTGAGAATTATGATCCTCCAAGAAAAATCGCCACCAATAGTTATCCCGTCTTCTCTGCTGTCTTCAACCCCACTCGCCATACCGACCCAATGCGAGGCACTGATTATGTTGCGCAAATACCACTTTCACCTATTGCCATCTTGTTTCTTGCTCACGGATGTGGCCGTAGCGCTCGCGTCTTCTGGGATCCCCATTCCGGTTGTCCCGCGTGTCTAGGTATGAAATACATGCTACATTTACTACTAAATCATAATTTCAAATACCACATTGTCATAACCTAAGATTGCAAGCCATAACCACCACATAAATGGCGACAATGTCATAAAGTTAATTATCGTAATGCCTTCGGATAACTTGATCTTGGTGTACTCAACGTGGTCCTTGACTTTGGCAAATTCCATACTCACGTTTGCCAAGCTAGTTTTAATTAGAAGATTTTGGTGTTTGTCTAAGGC
>CAXARX010000599.1:0-17316 GCA_963971425.1 Bryoerythrophyllum caledonicum | reverse complement strand
CAATGGTTTGTTTGTCTTTTTTTATGTGTGTGCGTGTGTGACACATTGCATTGGTTGTTGTGTTTTTCTGTGTACGCAAGCATTGGTTGTGTGTGTGTGTTGAAAAACTAAAATAAAACAACGTTTTTTCAACCAATTTAAAAAAAATCACTTTCGTGTTTTAATTATGTTTTTGTTTTCTTATAAAAACAAAACAGAAAAAGTAAGAAGAAAGTATGCAAACTGTTAGATTGCCATGCCTGCCATCGCATTTCCAGCGTCCAGCAAAATTAATCATTAGCGGCCCGAGCATGAGCGGCAAATCTACTGTTGTGCAATACATTCTTGACAATAAACTTGTTACTCCCGCGCCAAAAGCAGTCTATTGGATAAGTGAAAGCGCTGTCCCGAACAAACACCCAAAGTATAACTATTACGAAAGCGGCCTCCCGGAATCGGATTTTTTGGAAAATATCACCGACGCTGCAATTGTGTTAGACGATTGCCAAGTATCTGCAAGCGATTCAAATACGGTGTCTAAACTGTTCCGCCGCCTATCGCATCATAATCGGCTAATTGTTTTTCTAATCGTGCAGAACTTAAGTTTTTCTGGGCGTCGCGCACTGGACGTGCGCCGCAACTGCGACTGTTATATACTTTTTAAAAACACTGCCGACCGCGAGCAGTATCAGCGCTTTCAAACAAAATTTGGTATTGCAAAACACGGCGTCTCACTTAACCAAATGCTAGAGTATATAACACACAAGAATCCGCACTACTGCTTAGTGATAGACTTAAAATACAACACGCCTGAATTGTTACGCTTTAGGTGCGACCCGCGCTACTAGCCGAATGGCGGAAAATTCCAAACGTTTATTGCAGTGCGTGGAAGCCATCAGGCACAGCTTTCGGGAGCTAGCGGCATTCTACCTGTTGCCGGCGCCGACAGCGCGCGCGCTGACACTGCATTTGAGTGACGACGCGTTTACCGCAATAACAACAATAGTCATAAACGCCGAATACGTACTGCATTACAAACTTAAAGTGCTTAGCAAAACACAGCTGCACGGCTTGGTGCAGTACAAGACAATCTTCACAGCGCTTGCATACGGCAAGCAAACCGGCGAACCCACAAACCAGCTAGAGTATAAACGATCGACACTGCATAGTCATTTTAAATATTTATATAAATTTCTGCATTTTGCGCTGTCGCAATTATTGCCAATTACCTACAATCAATCCTGCCCGAATACGGTAGTTGTACTCAATACATCACACACGTTTAATTTGCAATTTGCGTGTGTGTGGTTATTAGCGATAGCGCTTTTGCCACAGGATATTGCAACAAAGCATTTAAAGTATCAGGCGTATGCCGTAGAACTGACAGTGTTTAAAGAAATTGCACATAATCTGTTGAGTGGGTGGTTTCAGCTCAATACCATACTCGAGCAGAAGCTGGTGGAGAAATACAAAGAACCACTGCAACAACTCGCCACCGCAAACAGTACAACACGACAACACGATATACTCAAACATGTGACTGACGCATACCCGGCAATTAAATTAGCGTGCGATATACTTACACATTTTGGCTGCCGAGAATTGTTTCCCGGGTTCATACCATGGACACGACAACAACAACAACAGCAGCTTTATCAAGTGGTGACGACGGCCGACTAACAGAATTTTACGTAATAACTAAACAACAACTTGCGCAATTGCGCGGCGGCAACAATGACGGTGGTAGTAGCAATCAACAACAACAGCCTTTACCGGCAGCGAAGCGTGCATATCGTCCTGCCGACACTACTACTACTGCAGCAACAGATGCACCGCCACCAATGAATGAAGCAATTGCACGTGTATTAAATAAAAACACTGTCATGCCGGAAAACGATAAAATATTACACTTTTTGCGTACGTCTGATAGCGACAATGGTATTGTACAATTTATGGGGCTTAAAAGTCCCTTACTAGTAGATGGTATACCGACGCAGCGTGCTGCAGGGTACTACATACGCGCGCTCAGTACGCCGGAACATGACGAGCGCGACGACAGTGTACTGCATGAGTTGACACGACTCGCGCTTGCGCTTTTACAATCCGGCATGCCGCGCACGGCACTTCAAAGCACACAAATTTTGAAATTGCTCCACAACCGCTCCTACAGCCGCTATTCATTTGATAACTGGCGGCGCCGGTAGAAAAGAAAAAAAAAACGTTTATTATAACGGTAATTATAAAGAAAAAATTATTTTACTTTTATATTTAAAAATCAGAAAATGTGTTTTCTTTTTTATCAACTAATTGCGGCTTCTTTTTCTTTAATGTTTCGTTGTTGTTACTGTTTTAATTACAGCTGCGCACTCTGGCGACCGTTATTTGTCATTACGGAATCGGACACTTTTCGTCAGCAAATTATTACACTACTACGCACTTGGGAACGTGCCGCATGTACAACATACTCGTCTGTCGACACGCCCGGTGCCATAACTGTGCAGCAAGCGCGCGGCAATATAGAACATATTGACGTTGTGCCGTTCCATCACTTATATATCGCTACAACGCCAACGTCGAAAGTTAATATTTCGTACGCGCTTGCGCGCTTATTTGATGTGCCGTTGGTAAGCGAAATTGAGACGCAGCGAATTTTACTACAACAAGCAGCGTTCAAGTACGTACCGGAATATCCATCTATCTACGCTGAAAAGCATACCCAGTATAAATTGATAAAACACAATGTCGCATTGACAATTTCCACACAGAAACATTGTGCCACTACTACAACTCCATACGTCGTGCCACTCAATCTGCCCGCTAGTATTACGCGCTGGGGGACGGTTTCTATAGTTAGCGATCATACGCGCATGCTCATATTGCGACGCGGTACTACAGACGTTACCGTTATTTCGCCGCCGCCACCAATTAGTAACGACAACAACAATAACATCAACAAGCAGCCGACAACGCAGTATTTTACGCTACCATTTAAAGCAGCCGCTATAGCACAGTGGCAAAACAGACACGTGTTTTTGCTCGACAACTACAATAGTCTGCATTCCGCACCGTACCAAAATATAAGTAACACCTGGCATTTGCATTCGTTTCCCACGCCGATCAAAGCATTTTTCTCGACACAAGACGGAAGGGTTTACGTAATTACAAATAACGCCGTACACAATCTTCTATACTACGACGACGACGACAACAACAACAAGCAAATTAATAATAACACCGCGACGAACAACAAAACAATATAGCTCATTGTTACGCATGCACACACATGCTTAATGGAATATTTCGTTTCCCACACGCCGCCATACTTGCCGCGCGACATTCCCGAAGCAGAGCCGCTTATAATACAGCCGGCCGTGTATTCGGCGCTCAATTCACTTGTCAATATTCTACAACGCGTACATCCAGAAGTTCTTTTTGTGTCTGTTGTTATACTAATTCCTCTTATTCTAATTGCACTTCCTTTATTAACAATTTTATCACTTTACGCTATGCGCATACACAAGAAAGTGCGGCAATTACCTGAAGTGTCAAAAAATGAATTACGTTTTACGCCTTAGTAAGCAGTTAGAATTCAGAAGCAACGGTTTTACATGGCTTCATTGTTGTTCTTTTCCTGCTGCCGCTGCTGCTGTGTCTTCTTCTTTTCCCTTTGTTTTACCGCATCCACTACGTCCTTCTACATATATAAGTGTGGAATCTAACATTGGCACGGGAAAATCGACATTCTTAAACACCCTATTGTTGCAGCAACAAACACGACGTGTTACATATACTATTATTCCAGAACCTGTAGCTGCATGGCAAGATTATAATGGGCAGAATTGATTGCAATTGTTTTATAGTAATCCCAAAAAATACGCCTTTACCTTTCAGTATTGCGTGTATGAAACATTGTTAGCACTTGTACCCGAAGCCGCAAACGATAAGCCGCTCATTAAAGAGCGAAGTGTTAATGCGGCGCTGAACGTATTTGCGCCGTGTCTTCTCACGCAAAAATATATAACGCGCGCTCAATTATCGACCTTGCAAAGTCTCGCGTTGCCAGCGCGCCCATTGAGTTTCTGTATCTATCTCTACACGCTACCGGACATTGCGTACGCGCGCATGAAAGCGCGTGCGCGCACAGAAGAAACAAGTGTAACATACGATTACTTACGCTTGGTGCACAATACACACGTCAAGTGGCTAGTCGAAACATCTCCCGGGTTTCCAGTGCTTCTTGTCGACGCTAGTCGCGCTCAGAATCATTTTGTTTATGAACATTTAACTAATCAACTTTTGCTTTTCTGACCAACATCGGCAACGACATCAAAACCAACTAAATATTCATACATGTATTTGTTTTGCAATAGTAGTAGTAGTAAAAACAAACAGCGCCGCAAAAAAATGCAGCAGCAACAGCAGCAGCCGCCACTACCACCGCAACAACAGCAACCAAATCAGGTGCCACAGGGAAACTTCATGTTTACATTTCCATCAGCAGCATCGCTGTCACTGCTATCAACACCACACATGCAGCAGCCGCAGCAGCCACTGCCATTCTACCAAACGTACTACACACAGCCGCCGCCACCGTTGCTAACACCTACCACGCCATTCATGTACAGCCCGTACGCGCGCATGTATCAACCGGCGCTACAAACCATGTTTCCCATGCCGCCGCCGCAAATGCCAATATTCGACATACATCAACAACAACAGCAGCAGCAGCAATACATGCAACAACCCGAATACTATTACCCAATGCAGCTACTTCCACTACAATCACCAGTACTGCCGCCACTGCCGCCGCCATTGCTACCGCAAGAGCAGCCGCACCAGCCGCAGCAGCAGCAGCAGCAGCAGGAACAACTAGAACAGCAACAGCTACAACAACAGCAAGAGCCGATTGACGACCCACTCTCATTTCACGCGTTGATACCGACTTTTAAGGAGGTATGGCGTCAAGTGTCAAGCGCCTGCATGTACGAAATACACCGCATCAAGTTGGAAATGCTACACGGCCAGTTTTCGTTTCCAATTTGTCATGAAATCGGGCGCGCACTCTCGCTGGATCTTTATCAGGCAATTAACAACGACTTCGTGCCGTACATCAGCCTGAACACGCAGATGGTAGCAAAACAACGCACCTCAATTGGGCAACGGACTCTTTACGGCGGCGATCAACTCAAAAACGGCCTGTCAACTGGCGAGAAGGCACGGCTTGCGCAAACCACGCTACCACAAAAGCTGCCGAAAGTAGATACGGACACGCTGTTTAAAACTATCAACACATTCGTCCGCAGCGTGTACGATACAAAAGTTAGTATTTGGGAATATCAAGGCTATTCGACACTGCCGGAGTACAGCGATAACATGGAATGCGCGGCTAACGAGGCGACGCGCCGCCTAATTCATTTTCTCGTCCACATGTGCGTGCAAATGCTTAACGTGTGCGACGCGTTGAATTTGACCAACGAATTTCCATACCGCCTATTACAATTCATTGCACAAGAACGGCAACATTGCACGCTGTTTCTGGATCGAAACTTGGAAAACAAATTACGACCGTACGTGCATATGTAGCGCAACTTTACCGTTCCGATACGTCGCCCTGAAGAATACAACTTCCAGCCGTTGTCACCCGTTATCGCTACTTGGGCTGAGTACTACGCCAGCTACGAACATAAGTCGACCAACAACTCGCCGCTTCGCTATTGGAACTGGTACTGGTACGAAACGGGCCCAGCTGGCAGCTTCATGGATTACTTAGTTGGTAGCCATATGTATAACTACCCAACATTCAAAATGCCGGAGAATTTCCGTGCGCACGACAAACATTTGTACGCCGAATTGCGCGAGTTCTATTACGGTCACGAACCGCCAGCGCGCGACAGCTATGACGGCCTGAACGACACTATTACGGCGACAATAGCAACAACAGCGGCATCGTTATCTGCCCTTGCGGTTAATGGCGGCAGTAGTGTTAGTAGTACAGGCGCCGGCAGCAGCAGCAGCAGAAACAGCCGTAAGAAAAAGTAACCAGCGTTCTTGTTAATGTCAATTGCGCAAGCGAGCACAGCAAGCCTTTTGCGCGTGTTGTTCAGCTCTGTTTATTACTGTGTTTTATTGTTGTTACATGCCATTTGCGCCTGTTGTTAGACATTTTTTTTTTAAATTGTTTTTGCTTGGCTCACTGATGGTTGTTGTTGTTGTTGTTGTAGTAGTAGTTGCTAACAAAAAGGGATATTTTGGTTTTTTGTTATTTTCTGATTTTTGTTACTACACGTCCTTGGTGCGTGTGGTTGTGTTGTTGCGGCTATTTTTTGTTTAGAAACAAAAATGCGTAAAAAGTTGAAACATTATTTTTAAACAAAAAAAAATTACTACTCTAGTAGTTTTCTAAAAAATATACAAAAATAAGCACAACAACAGCTGCATCGCGCGCGCGCGCGCACACACACAACATTCACATCTGCTGCCTCATGCGTTTACAAAAAAAAGTTGTATACATACATTTTATACACGCACATGCTATTACATCTTGCCGTATGTATTATCGTTATTATTGTAATTAACGAACAATAGTTGAGCCGGTATAGTTTTCGTTTCCAAAGCCGGACGGCGTCGGGCTCGGCATTGAAGTTGGAAGCAGCGGCATTCCTCGAGTCGGCAACGACGTCGACACATTATACGGAAGCAGTTGTTGCGAAACATTGCTAATTGCCTCTAGCTGCATTGCGTGCGCGCTGCATCCGCAGCGTTTCATAATAAAACGCAAAACCGCTATCATTATCAAAGCCCCGATAATTAGCAGCCACGTCGGAATCCCCATAAAATTATCGCAATTGCCACCGCCGATGCTACCAGTACCAATTTTTGAGTATATCGTTCGGTACATGACAATGGCATTTCCGGCACCCGTTTGTAGTAAACTCGGCAGATTCGGAAACAATACGTTGCGCCGGTGCATCACATTGGCAGTCAGGGCATGCACTACCATCAATGCTTTCGGCACTTACTAAATGCTGTTGCACGCCAATTACATTATCAATACTTCTACCGCCACCATCGAAGTCGGCGTCAGTCGGCACCGTCACGCTTGCGCGGCTCTGTATATAAATATAAACACATGCAATTTAATTGTATCTGCATTACGGCATCAATAAATATATATATGTGGCAAATAGTTGACGTACAATGTAGCCAACTCGAAAACGGCATTTGTGCGGCGGCGTTACATAAAATCTCGGCATTCGCTCTGTCTTGTTGTAAGCCTTATCGTCATTATACACGATAGTGCGCTGTATTTTATACAGCGCACGCGCAATCGACATGTTCGTATAGTAGCATCTAAACCAAGACTCGTCACGATCGTTTACATCAACCTCGAAAATGGTTGATTGCCATTCATTCATATTATTATCGTTGTAGTTCGGCTCGCTTGTTTGGCTTCCCGCCGTACTGGTCGGCATTGTGTTTGCCGGTGGTGTTATTGCTGTTGTTTTTATGGTTGTAGCGGCGGGCGTCGGCATTTTTGTTGTTGTGGCGAGGCTAGTCTCTATCGGCCTGCTAGTAGTAGTGGTAGTAGTGAGAGCCGTCATGCTCGCGACGTCGGTAATATTTGCACGCGCTGCTGGTTGCACTGGCGTCACAGTTGTCGTTGACATTCTAGCAGCACTTGTCGTTGTTGTTGTTGATAGCAGCAGCCGTAGTTTTGCTGCTGCTAATGCTGTTGAATTAATCCAGACCTGATTGACAAACGTAAGTTGCTTGTTTGTCCACACATCGCTGCCGCATGCGACGTCAACCTTTTGTATATATCATATATATGAGAAGTCAATTTGCTTTAGATTCGGTAGCATTCGCGCGGCGGCCGATAATTTGATGCACGCATCGTAGAAATATTGCATGAAAAAGATCCTGCACAGTAAGAATACATATACATACACACAGAACGCATGCAGGCGAGTTTAACAAGCATGCAAAAGCAGCAGCAGCAACTTACCGGCAAATCGGCCACATTTTTTCCTCCAGCACGGGAATGCCGTCACAAATCATGACATTCACCGTACATTTCCATACTCTACCACACGTGTCGGCTTCGGTAAGCACATTTAGCGCAAGCAGTGTGATGAGAAATATAAAACTTACAACTTTAACGGCTAGCTTCATTTTGGTTATTTTGTCTCTCGGCGGCCGACTTTTTAAAAAAGAGTCGGTTACATTTCAAACGACTAGTATGCATACAATGTAGTAGCACTGCACACGTCGTGGCCTTGTCGTACCCGATAGCGTCTACTCCAGCGCGCACCCGCGAATGTTCAGCAACCCTACCCACCCCAGCGCGTATTCATTTAAACAAATTTATAAATTATATATGTAATACTGTAAATAATATATTTAAACAGCTCCCGTATTGTATACGAGTTTGTGTGGTATTTATACACGGTCACCGTTTCGGGATCAGTGGTACGTGACACTGCACTGCGCCGGGACACGATACTGCCGACGCGCTAAAGTTCGGTTTAAAAACCTTTTGTTTAATTTTAAAATTTGCTTACACCGAGTGCGTCGTTGCGACGCAGTTCACTTCGGTTCTCACGTTGCATGCAATTTTCGTTTGTATTGACTAAATACATGCGTGCAAACTTCAACTCTACCGGTCGAGCACGTATTCAGTTTAATCTGGCTGTGTTTTTTTATTTTTGTGTTCGTTTTTGTAAAAACAAGCACGCAACTCACAACGCTATGTGCCATGAGCGCCCATACCAGCCAGATCTATATCAATCACGAGCCCGTCGTCGAGCATGAAACTCGAACAGAGTGGCATGCTGTGCTTGATCCGGCAAATATAGTTCGGCAAATCAAACCCACCGAAGAGCTATCTTTCAGACGAAAGATATTCAACGAAGACGAATTGGCCGATACGCCGACGACGAAATCATGGTTTCGGCGCTTTGCACCAAAACAAGAATTAATTGACGACTATTCTACCGCCGCTGAACGAAAGTAAGTACCGAATGTAACAAAACATATACTTGTTTTAAAAAAAACTATTGACATTTCACACTCTTTTCTCGCTTCCGCCACTAACTCGCTTCCAACTCTATCGCTCCCTAATCTACCAGTTAATTGCCATTAGCAGCAGCAGCAGCAGCAGCTGCCACACTTCAATATCATTCAAGTAGGCCGTTGCCTAAAATAACTAGCAGTTCCAGATTAGTTGTTAGCGTTACAGCGCCTATGTCGATACGCGACTCAGTTTTCGCGGCTGCATGCCAATTGCCACTTTTCGTTTCCAACTGCCACAACTTTAAGCCTTTATAGTGTTCGACGACATACACAACATTACGTTTCACAAACACTCCGATAGGAAAGTGTATGCCCGGATTAGTAATAGTACGCACGAGCGTGCCATTATAGTTGAAGACGTAGACGCAAAACGCGCGGTTATCCGCAACGTAAAATTGGCCGCGATCATCTGCCGCTACAGAAATTGGAAAGAGCATATTCGGAACTGCCATTTTGCGTATAAGTATGCCAAACGAATCAAACAGGTTAATGCTCATTACACGCGATTCGATAATGATAATAACGCCATCCTTATCGATCGCCATCGCACGCGGATATAGCAGAATGTCCGTGCCAAACTTGTAAAGAAAATGGCCGTTTCCAGTAAACATCTGCACCTGATGGCGCGGCGCGCGCTCGCAAATAACAATGCGTTCTGTGTAGCGGCCAAACAAACAAACACACATATAAATAATCGCTAATTGCGTGTACGTACGCGCGCGCGCGCGCGCGCGTGTGTGTGTGTGTAAGTACATACATGACCTACTTGTTTTTTCACAATAGCCAACCAAACCGGGAAAAATTAGCAAACCCGGGTTTGCATCCATGCCGCCAATAGTAGTTTGAAGCAGCCCGTCGCGATCGCGCATTGTTACGCGATGTCGATTCGTTTCGACCGTTAGAATACGCATGTCATTCGTCGTGTGTACAGCCGTCGCACCGACATGAGCACCGCAGGCGCTAATACTAGCCATACTATACGGCTCGTTTGCGGCGGCACCACCAGATTCGAATTTAACAGCTGTCGATTCGGCTTTGACTTCTTTCAAGTCCTTAACATCCGTTTGCACTGCAACATCTGGCATTTTTGTTGCTGTTGTTGTTGTTGCGGTTTTATGCCTGATAGCCGCAACACACACACACACTAACCAAAACGACTAATTTGTAACAATTAATTTTTATTATTATGGAACAATAATAACGATAACGCGCACAGGCCAACACCCCGCATAACGGTTGCCTAGCATACCACGCATGCCACCCCTTGCTGCCTCCCTATCCAGTTTGTGTACGCGCATACGTATACGCATGCACTCGTAACATCCGGCTCGTACGTACAAGCATACTTTTATTCGCGAATTAAGATTCGCTTTCATACATACACACACACAGACTCGCAGCGCAGACTGCTAAACTTGCTGGCAATACCGCAGCATTTGTGGATAAAGACAAGACTGCCTATGTACGTACATTCACTATTATTTTTCGATTTGCGTCGTTTTTGCGCATTTTCTTTTACACATGCATTCACTTATGCTAATGTAGTTTTTATTGCGGCGCTGCCGCTTACGCATTTTATTGCGGTGTTGCCTCCACTCTATCTCTCACAGCTCGGCTTGATCGTTAAACATTTACCCGCACTCATACCGACACGCCGCTATTTCGACCTTGGCGTCGTATTCCAGTACACAATCCATAACGTACGAATTTCGGTGCCCGCTGCTCGAGTCGAGCCGCTACATCGTAAGCAAGTCCGGTTCGACTGCAGGCTGCAACAAACCGTAAGTCGATTTGTTATTGTTTGCTTGTATGTTTTGCTAACAGCAACACACGCACGCACTCGGCATTTTTCCTACTTTTTTATTTGTTTTCTTTCGATTAATTATTGTTGTTGTTGCGGCAGGAAACAAATACCACGCTAATCGAAAGTCACTAGTGATTTTTGCAGTTCGGTTCGAAACAGCCTTTAACAGGTTACCCGAATCCAGATAATTCTGCAGAACTTAAAATACCGCAAGGCAAATTAGCTTGGTGCACCGAATTGCTCAAACCGTCGTCGAAACAGGCAAGTTTTCAGTCATTTCAATACTAGCAACACGCTTTTTTTTTGCATGCGCCGCGCGGCGCCACGCCGCTGTTTTTGTTTGTTTAATTTTGTTGTTGAAAACTTTTTATGCAACTTGCATATGCACGTGCACAGAAACCGGCCGCGACAACTGCAACAATGGACGCTTCGAAAACAAAAAAAATGACCATCGAAACACCACGAATTCCAACGCGCAAGTTCGCGACAACGACAACCGCATCGACAGCAGCCGCGTCGGCAGCAGCAGCAGCGTCAGCAATAACAGCCGCTAAGGAAACTGAAGGCGACAGCAAAGCCGCCGCTAACCGCCAGCTTGCAATCAAAACGACAATACCGACAGCAGCAAGAACAACAACAACGGCAAAAAGAACAATGCCAAGAAGCCGTCTGCTACTAGCACCGGTAAATATGCCCAATATTGTAATATCGAGGCCAGTTCTGCTTGCATGCATCTGCGTTGCGATAATGACGAAGATTATGCTTTCGACTTTTGTTATAATCCATTCGCAGCAGGCACCCGCCGGGAACAAGAGGAGGAAGCAGAAGTGGACAGTTGTTATGACGACAACTGGCAGGCGGAATGCAATTTTAGTGGCCCTGACAAATTGGTGCTACTCGACGCGGTTCGGGTTTGTTGCTTTGACTACTATAAGAAAAATCGCGATGAGCGCGTCGGTATATTGCATGAGGCTGGCGAAACGCTCGTCGATGCAAGCCGTATGTTGCGGCTAGCGCGAAACAAGTTAGACGCGCATACCACTGCCGTATCGGAAGCTTTCAATGCCAAAAAGGGCGACATCAAGTACAGCGCCAAAGACACTGATGCAAAGCGTGCAGAAGAAACAGAGCGGTTGCGGCAGGACGTCTTTGCTGGTAAACAAACTTATGCTGCGGCCAGACAGGATTTTGAAAATCATCAAAAACAGCAATTGCCGGTTTTGCCAAAAGTGTATGCAAATATACGCCACTGCTTGACCGATAACTACAATCACACAACGCGCCAATTCACGCATCCGCAAGGCGCGCATTGCGACTTTGACGCTAACAATGCTGCTACTCGGAACCGCCTTTTCGACACGCTAATGAACTTAAAATTACGTATCGACTGCAGTATCGAACATGCGGTGAAAATGCTTAGCAATCAAACTCATACAGGCGACACTAAAGGAGATTAGCATAATCGTTGGGAGGCTGAAAAAGTACAGCGCCTATGCGTACGCGCCGCGCTTATCGAATTTGAATAGTCGGAAGAAGCCGATACTACGGTATATTAAACTTTATCTACAACTATTTTATACTTGCATTGTGTATAAATATATACATATATACGCTCTTTCTCATTGCGCAATATTATATACAGCCGGAATCAATTGGCAGCGATGCCGAAGAAGGGGACAAAGAACAAGAACACCGCGTTCAACCATCACCATCACCACCGCCGCTTAAAACAGGCCGTGGTACTACAAGTAAGTTGAAGAAGTAGTTTACTTTGTTGTAACAACAAAATTACTTTTTTTGTACTTGATGTTACGGTTTGGGGGGTGTTTTTTAAACACACACAGCTCGCACATTAACTTCGCGTGCCGCTAGCCAGCAGTCGCATTCACCACCGCCATCATCGTCGCCGCTCAAACGCCATAACATTCCCAAGGCCCTCCAACAGGCGGCTGCTACTACAGACAACAGCAGCGGCGACGATTTCGACGTTAATATTACACCGAAAAGAGAAATTTTTACGTGTGGCCCGCGCGCAAAAAAACTGCGTATAAAGCAAGTGAGTCCGGACACACGCCGCGCCAATTTGCAGCTGGCAGCGGCAGCCAACTTGGCTAAATATCCTCGATCACCGCCGCCACCAGCAATCGTACCACGTCGCATTAAAGAATTAGGAGGACGTTATCGCGATAGCGCTGAACATATTGCTAATATGGCACTGTTAAAACAGAAGCAGCAGCAGCTGCTGCGGCCGCAACAAACGCGTCGTAAGCAGCAACGCCGCCATTCAAATTCAAGCAGCAGCAGCAGCGAGGACGACGACGATGACGCTAATGCCGATGCTGACGATAACGGCAGCGCTGAAGCAATGAAGAGAATGAATGAAGCCATTGAAAAAGCACAGCGACGCGCTAAAGCGGCAGCAGCGTGCGACACAGCGGCGCCGCCAACATCCAAAAAAGCTGTTACATTGCGTGGTACTCAATCTCCGGCGGCATCAAATAATGACGACAAAATGCGTGACGAGCCTGCTGTCAATGCTGAAGCAGCCGTATCGGCCGCTATTGGCGGCTGCGCCACTTCAAACGCGCCGGCGGAAGAAGTCGAAGAAGAACATGACTGTGGTCCGGTAGATATGTTGATGCCCATCACCAGGGCTGCAACGAAATCTGGCAAAGAAATGAAAAAGCTGCTACGCCCGCTTCCCATATGGCTTGAAGATCCAAGTGTCCTCGGAGAAGCGGATTGGCGTAAAAAACTTGAAATGGGCGCTTATAAACAAGGCTACGTATACGAACGCTGGTATTTGTACTATCATTACGAGCTCGCGAAACTACCAACCGAGAAGCAAAAAACCGAATGGCTTTGCAATACGATACGCGTGGCGCTGGATGATTTAGTCAATCCCACCGGGCCTGTACACGAGTTCTTTGGCATTTTACTGATTGATTTGTTTATGGCAATGCACATAAATTCGTGTAAAGACGGCGAACGGAATGTACTACCAACACCGCGCTTCATTCCAGTGCGCGACCAATGGCCTGACAACTTGAATTTGTGGATTGTGCAGGTAGAAGACAAACCAGTGCCCAATGCACAAAATGAAAATTCGTACAAAGAGAACACAAGCGCGATTATGTACCAGCTGGTATTTTTAAATTTTGGCGCTTACGTATTTGCTCCTACCAATACTGTACGACCAGATCCGACGCGACATTTCGACAGCAAGACACTTGAACAAATGCATGCTATGCGCACGCAGTCGGAGCTGTTGAAGCACGTGCCGATTTGCTTTTTATCCATACCGCCACCGGAAAACGCTGACGATACGCAACACGACAGCCGCGGTATTATTCGAGGTGCCGTAGCTGTGGCTGAAATGCTACGCGGCGGCTACGAAGACAATCCGTTCGCTGCCGGCACTTTACCGTTTAAGCTGGTTGCTTTGCCGCAAATGCGCCAAATGTTTACACAAATCATGTATCAACTAGCGACACAAGCATGTATTACTGACGCTCACATAAAAGTCAATTTTACAATTCCCGGCAAGGTACAGCTTACACCAGACACAGTACCAAAAGGCGTTTTGTCACTCTCAAAATCGGCTTTGAATCAACCAGTAATTAAGGAAACGTTTTTGCTAAAAGATACCAAAAGCAACTTTGAAAGATGGGTAAGCAAAGTAAATACTAGTAATTGGCGCGATATTGACGATTTTAAGAAGAAAGCCAAGCCGCTGGAGGGATCGGCACCACGAACACGTACTACTAAAAAAATTACGACCGCAGAACATGCCGTTGACGCTGACGCCGCTGGCAACGCTGTTAATGACGACGCAAGTAGCAATACGACAGAGCCGCTTATGAAAAAGCCGCGACGGGTTCGCAATTTGGGCTCTAAATCGACTTCGACCGAAAAGAAGAAGGTGCAGCCGAAGAAAAAACCCCTTAATTGAATATGCGCGCGTGCTTGTACGTGTATGGCCGGCGGCAGCTGGTAAATTTGTGTTTAATTTTAGTTTTTTTTTCTATTATTATTTTAAAAACAAAACAACAAACAAACACTGCTCACTTGGCTAATTTCTTTTTTCTTTTTATTTTTCTTTCTTTGTGGCTGGTTTTTTTCTGTGTGCGGTTTCTATTCTTGCTCTCTTCTTTATTTTTTTTCTTCTCGGCGCGCTGCTTCTTTTTGTAATAAGAACAACAAACAGTCTGGCGGCTTCTTTTATTTATATGTACCAGTACAATCGGATTAATTTTGATGAAGAATGAATAAAGTGTTCAACGGATTTTTTTTTGCAATAGAAAACAACAGAGCAGCCGCTGTTATTTTAGAAAGTTCCGGGGATTGTTGATAAGTGGCGGCTTTTTTTTTTCTTCATTGCAGTCGAAATCGAATTAATATGCTGAAGAATGAATGAATTGCCTGATTTTTTTTATTTTTTCTATTCTGATTCGAATGGATTGATTAGCGCCGGCAGCGTTTTGTTGTTTGCCCCTTTTTTTTTAAAGGAGGTTAGGTGATTTGCTGCTGTTGTTTTTCCATGCTCTGTCGGAACTAATTGTATTGTGTGTAGCAAAGCGCATCAGGTCAAACGGAAAGATTTAGTAGTAGTATGTTTTTATGAGTAGTATAATGATGATGAGAAAAATTTAATAATTGCTTGTTGTTTGAATTATGATAATGCTCGTATTAAACAAAATTGAAACGCGGAACAAAAAAAAACTAGTGTAATATTAACTACAACCAACCGTACGAAAGCGCGCGCATACCTGCTACTACTACGACAGCGCGCCCACACGCTTGCATCCGCTATTACGTGTTGACCTTCTTCAATTATCACACATACGCACATACATACATACGTACGTGCGTGTGTATATATATATAGTTTGGCTGACGTGTACTTGCGCGCGCACGCGCCCACACAAACTTTCGTCGTGTGCTCTGTCGTGTGTGGCGTTTGACGCTTCCGTCGCTGTCGTCGCTGTCGCCGGCATGCAAACAGCGTGCGCTTTTTTTTGTCGTTATATGTGTGTGTGTGTGTGTGTGTGTAGTTTTTTATACGTATACATACACACGTACGTATGCACGCGCGCTGCCGCAGGCGCGCGCGCGCATACGTACCTTTACACATTTCCGCCGCCGCCGCCGCCGCAACGCTTCCCGTTTTACGCACCGTTTTACACACACGCGCACATGCGTACACACGCACACGCAAAGGTCAAGCCTGCATTTTTTGCAGGTGTGCATTGCAACGTTTTCGCTTGCCGCTGCACACTTCTTCATGCACATGCGTGCAACGCCGGCAAACATGCATAAAACGGCCTTACGACAAATTACTATGAGTTCTAGCGGTAAGACCTCGTAGGTATAGCGTTGCGATTTTCGCGTGCTATCGCTACCAGACTTACCAACATGACAACTCTATTCACCACCACCACCTACGGGTGGGCCGTTTGCATGAATGTTTGCGGCAGCGGTTAGCCATCGTGGTCCAGCGTGGCAATGGAGTGGGGCCCACAACTTGTTGTCATATCTATTGCCGCCGCCGCTGATAAAATTTTGTTGTTGTTGTTGTGGTTGGTAACGATGGTGAGAACCAAGGTCGTTGTTTTATCCCCCAGACCGTCGTTGCTGTTGACGTTGTTGCTGATTTTGTTGTTGCTGTTGTTTTCTTTGTTTCCGGTGAGAGCGAGGCTCGAAGACGTTACTGACGACAGGCGGCGGCCGCGTCGGCAAGTGAACAAAACCAAGAGCGCGTCCACCGCCCGTGTTAGTGAGATACGAAGCGTGCGCTGAACAAGCGGCAACACGTTGAACGCCGGATTCAGTTTGCAGGAAGCTTATTTGTACCCACCCGTTTAAATGGCTGACCACACCAGTCGCGCGACACGGTCGGTGCACTTGCCATGTTTGTGAATACAATGCACGTCCCTGATGTCCAGGCCCAGCATGGACAAACAGTCGGGCGCAGCGTGAGAACGATTAGTTCAGTTAGACTTGAATGGCGAGCGCGCGTAAATAGGTTAGAAGAAATCAGAAGAATTTCATGCACGCTTCTTGAATAAAAAAGAGAGTGAATGAGAAGCGTACGCCTGCAAATAATAAACAAGCATTCATGTGTGTATTGGTTTATTTCTTGCTAGGACGTTTATACTATCCACCACAAATGCCGGAAGCGGAACCTTTAGTAATTTAGTCTGCTGTATATTTACCAATGAATTCTATTTTAAACATAATACAACGCGCGCATCCCAAGTTGTTTGTGTCAATTGTTGGTTTGATATTTCTAATCCTCGTCGTATTACGTTTGTTTGTTCTATTGTCATTGTATGCTATGCGCATGTACAAAAAGACACATAGAATTACCGGGAAATAAAGCGCAGCATTGGCTGTCAAAACATTTTATTAAAAATGAAAATTGTTTAGTCTATCAAGCATTGGCTTTGGTAGTATTGTAG
>CAXARX010000598.1:0-15062 GCA_963971425.1 Bryoerythrophyllum caledonicum | reverse complement strand
CACATACAATACTTAATACTTATACTTACTTATACAATACTTCTACTTACTTAGGCACACAATACTTATGCTTACTTAATGATTTTTTGGGGAGAGTTGGTACCTTCAATTAGCATGCTCAATGATTTGTTCCGCAAACTTATACTCATATTAAGATATAATATAGATAATTTGTATGGTAGAATGCCATCTCTTATCATTTGGAAGGCCGTTGCAATTAGTTACATATAATTCAACCAAGAATAATAATGTTGCATTAATATTGGGGATTTTGTTACATCCCAAATCATTTATTATGCAAGAAAGTAGCATGATTTTTATTGTTTAGTCTTATGATTTACATGTTTGAGACAAAAATTTAAGTTTTATTCTTCAACACATAATATAAATTCCACTACAGAAAAATTCTCGATGATACTGTAGACTATTGTAGTCGGTGATCAAATATTAGACAAAAGTGAATTTAATTTATTGACCGGGGTGCATGAAGTTGTACAATCATGGAAGATCATAACACATTCATCAAATATATAATTCAAACGTATACATGACTGTATAGAACATTCACTTTATTACATCTACCCAAATTATAAAACATGCTGAACCACACAAACTTGATTAACGTAAGAGATAAACAATATTGTTTCGAACGAAAGCCATTTACAAATGCAGTGCAATTTACAAAATTCACAAGGTCTATGATTTCAAAATGTTACAAAATTGCCCGTTTATCATTCATGGCACTACTTCCATTGCTATCAAATTCTACGACTTTAAAGTAAACACCAACTTCGCGTATTCCTGGATTTGATTGTCCTTTTCTTGGAGTACAACGCGTAATTTTAGAAGTTCTTCTTTGTTGCGGTTGGCTTCTTCTACCAGCTTCTTGTTTTCCTCTAAACTTTGCTGATATTTAGCAAGAAGTTGAAGATGAGCCTCTCGTCCAATTGGAACATCATCAGAAGACTCTAGGTTTTCATTGATGTTCTCATCTGCAACCGCGTCCATCTCAGTTTGATCTTCTTCCTTGCCGAAATCTTCTCCAATTGTCGGTGTTTCTTGGAGGGCAAAATCTAGCCAATGGCATTTAATAAAGCCCTCAATCTCCTTGCGAATAGATGGGTCGCATCCAGTGTCCGAGTCATCACTGGAAGTGTCAGACCACTGTTCTCAGACCGGGCGCGCGAACAGTGGCCGGGCGCATGCGTTGTGGGGCCGGGTGTAAGCCCAAAAATAAACCCCCTAAGAGAATCCATTTTTAAACCTACGAGGTCCTATTGTTACACCACTTACCATTCCTTATGCTTAACTGTAAACCCTAATTTCTACTGGATTTGGATCTTGGCATATCCATTTATATATTTAGAAATCAATAGTACTATTATCTTAATCCAGTTAAGTGAACTCGATTAACCCTCCTTGGTATTTAAAGGCTTAACTCTGGATAAATTAGATAGGTATGAATAGTTAATTAATTAATTGTTATCTAATTATTATGGCTATTAGTTATTATGATTATTATTACTTATTCTTTATTTATTTATTTATTTTAATTTTTTGTTGTTTTATTATTATTATTATTATTTTTTTATTTTTATTTTTAGTTTAGGTCAGTTGATCAGGCCTGATCCAGACCCTGGTTGGAGCAGCAACTTCGGCAGCCTTTATCTATTGATTCGGGACTCCGAATACCAAAAAAATTTCCTCTTAAAATGATCACCAGCTCAATTCCAACTTGGTTAAAACACTAAACACCTAATTTGAGATTGATACCGGCCTCCACCAGCAGTCGCAGCAGACAGTCCCTGTGAGTCCCAGGTTTTGTTTTTTTTTTTAAAACATCTTAACTTCCTAGGATTAACTCCGAATTGAGCGTTTTCAACTTCTAATCTTATTAGTTTTTCGTGCTCTTGACGATGGACTCCTCAGAATGTCCAACCAGACCTTGAGGACTGCCACATACAGACGGACAGCGGCGACCCAACAACCACAACAAGTATTCACAGCTTCCTCATGAGCTCACACATCATTCAATTGGGAACACCATTCACCAAATTCTCAACGATTCCAGCAAGCACCAACTTACAAGCATCAGCATTCTTGCATCGGCCAGCGAGCAATCATCACCAAGTTTTGGAACCCTAATGTCAAAAAAAATCCTCCAGCGCTTCCGCACAAGTTTAGAGATCCCACAAATTCAATCAACACAAGAAGGAAACCGCAACGACCGCATGCAGGTAGGAATTAGGGAAGGTAGCTTCACCCAGGAAATACTCCCTGGTCCGAGCGCCGCAGCCTCTTCTCGCCTGGATCCTCCAGCTCGAGTCTTCTCAGCTCGCGGCACCTTCACACCACCGCGCGCACACACGGCTCCACGATCACCAACGCCGACCTTCAACAGCGCCTCCACACCGAAGCTCCCACCGCAGGAGCACTCCAGCGCGCTCTCTCAAAACCACAAAAAAAAAAAAAAAAAAAAAGAAAACACGGCTCTCTCTCCCGTGCTCAGAGCCAGACCTCGTGATCACAATCACGGACCCTTGCGCGCACAGGTGCGCCCCTCGCCGAGCAGCCTTCCGGAACAGAGCCCAGCTCGTGCAAGCCCCAGCTCCGATCCCCGCGCACACACACAAAAACAGAAGAGTCCAGCTCTTCTCTCGCGCCGGAGCTCACCCTCCAGCTCCCCGAACACGAGACATCCTCGCGCAGGCAGGCGCAGACCCTCCTCGCGCGCAGCCGGTGCGCTCACCACAAAGACGAGAGACTCTCCTCGCACAGGAGCCTCGCACAAGAAAAACGAAGAAGAAAAAAACAGAAGAGTCCAGCTCTTCTCTCGCGCCGGAGCTCCTCCTCCAGCTCCCCGAACACGAGACCTCCTTCACGCGCTCAGAGCGCGCCTCTCCCCACAGAGCTCTTCCAAGAAAGAAAAAAAAACAGAGAGGCCAGCTCTCCCTCGCGCCCAGGGCGCACACACCACCAACCACCAAACAAAACAATTCCAACCCAAAGAAAAAAAACGAGAGCTCCAGCCCTCTCTCCTGCTCGCAGGAGCTCCTCCTCGCTCCAAAAACGGCCCCCCGAAAATCCCGTGACCCCAGCTCTCTCGCCAGCGACTCAGCCTGGCTGGTTCTCCTTTTTTTTCTTTTTTTTTCTTTTTCTTTTGGTCTTTCTCGTTTTTCTTCCCCGACAAGACTGGCTTAGTTTAAATGAGGCAGCCCATGACCTCTCACAGAAGTGCAGGATTGGCCACTTACAGCCGTTTTTGCATGTTTTTAGTTTATTACTAGCATTAACTCGCCGCTTTGCTCCTGACAAGCCTCCCTAAAATTAATTCCATGGTGGCAAGAATTGTCATGTGGCATGTGCATGGGGAAGCACACCCAACCACCTTCTTTTCTTTTCTTCCCCCTTTTTTTTCTTTTCCTTTTGATCTTTTAACGACCATTACCCTAGATCTACTACTATCTACTGATGATTTGCAATTTACTTATAACTTCAAAAACTAACCACATAGCTGGACTCCTAGCACCCTAATTAGTCTACACAAATTTTCCTAGCATTTTTGGAGTTCATTAAGTATTTTTTCCGAGTGGTCAACCCGTCGACTAACTAGTCAACCCCTAGAATTAAATAGTAATTCAACTCGGAAATTTCTAGAAATTTTACCACTACTTCTACCTGCTAGGAGACACTCTCTCAATTTTTTCCATAATTTTTGTCCCATTTCTCAATTTTTAGTCATTTTCCAAGGACCTTTTTTTCCCTTTTTTATCTTTCTCTTCATTCCCACTCCACTTCCACTACACTTTCAAGCATATTAGTAGGGAAGAGGAAAAATACGAACCGTAGTGTGACATCATGGCACTAAGTTTATTACTCTAGGAATTTGACTCTAGTAGATGGATTGACTACTACTTTAACTAAAATTGGGTCAATACTATCAAAAACTCGAAAAAAACAAAGAAAAAAGAGTGAGGGCCCACTTTGGCCACTCACACATGGCGACCATCTGGGCCGACTCGTGAGAGGAGAGTGGACCTAGACCTCTTGCTCACTACGGCACACGGTAATGAGAAAAAATAAAGAGATGTAGAAAGACAATTATGGAATTTGGAAGAAAACTAGGGAGTTAGACAAAAGTGATGGGATTGAAGAAAAGCTAGGAAATTTCAATAGAGAAGGGGGAAAAAATGAGAGAAAAATAGGGAAAATAGAGACGGCATTCGACTAGAAAGAATTGAAAGATTAGCAGAATGGATGCACGTCCCAATTTTTGAGTTAAACCCATTCGCCCTGGACGGACCCAGGTTGAATCTACAGCCAAAAAAGATTTCAAAACCGCCTTCCGCCTTCATCGGAGTGAACTTGGACTACAGAGAGATAGAAGTTCCAATCTCTTTGGAAGGTAAGGAAAGCAAGGAGAGAAAACTATATTTTTGATAAGAATTTGGGAGAAAGGAAAACACTTGTCTCTAGTGTAGTGATGAAACTAGTATGGTTGACCCATGGAGAAGAGATGACCGGCTGCAACTAGTGGTCAAAAGGCACTTAGTTGAATCGGAAGAGTCATGTCCTCCCCGTTGTGAGGCCAATTGTCACGAAGTGAGGTGGGCTGGTGATAGTGAATCCACTCTATCATGTCCGGTATTCCTTGCAACGACTCCCAGCCGTGCGCGTTGGAAATGATTCACCATTCAGGGTTTCGAGTTGGACCGAGTTGTTGGGAAACACCTTGGTAACGAGATAGGGGCCCAACCACAACGCATCAAACTTCCCAGGGAATTCTAGCCTTCTCGCATCTTGAAGCAAAACCAACATCCCTGGCGACAATGTCCGCTTCTTGTGGCGTTTATCAAACGCAATTTTCCGGCGCCTCTGGACAACCTCAATGTGTTGTGCGCTCAGTCTACGATCCTCATCCAATTTCTCCAACCGTTCCAATCGATGGATCAGGGACTGCTTGGTCAATCGAGTGTCTATCGCTATTCGAAGTGATGGCACTTCAAACTCTATGGGGAGTACAGCCTCTACACCATAGACTAATGAAAACGGAGTGGCTTGGGTGGTCACCTTGTACCAGTCATGGGGGATTGGTGGATAGATGGGTAGATCACTTCCCACTTGTATTCCTGATGAAGTGGATTTGAAGTGCAACGGAGAAATGAGGGCTTCTTCATCCAAGATAGGATCTACATTGGACAATTGTGTGCCATCTAAGGTGACACCACAAACATCCTCGTAACGTAGGTCATCTACGAGAATGGCTAAGTCAATGTCCTTGAGAGGATCACCACTAAGTTCTTCCATGAAAAACGTATCCATGGATCGGTCAGACTCAGTGTGCGGGTGCTCAGCCAACCAAGTAGAGAATTCTCCATCATCCTCCCATTCGTATAGACTAGGCCCCAAACAACTCAATGAGGGAGGAGTGGTGGTTTTTGTTACTTTTGGAAGCGCGAACTTGACCCCCTTGATTGTCTTCCTAGCACCGCGGGGCACGTGGTCTTCATCCTCCGATGATGAGCTAGAAGATCCTAAGGTTTTAGGGAAGCTAGGTTGAATATAAACCTTGGTTAGATTCGACCCCACACCATAGGTGATGTGAGGTTTTTCGCCACTCCAATCTACCTTAGCATTGGCTGCCCTCAACCACGGTCTCCCTAGAAGCAAGGGAAAGGAATTTTTGTTCGAGTGCATTCGAAGCACTTGGAAGGTGATCGTGTAGTCCTCCCCTCCTGTGTTCATCTTACACCCAGAAATTTGGCCTATTGGTGCTTCTGGAATCTGGTTGGCCATGTTGATCACATAAGGTGAGGGCTCTGTGATCTCTAGCCCTAATTGTTCCATGGTGTGAAGAGGCATGATGTTCACACCACTACCACCATCCACCAATACTTTAGGCAACACCTTATCCACTATAGTGGCCTCAATTTCTACCGCACGAACCTCAAATGCTTTTTTAGAAGGCTTCCTAGAAGAGCTCATTCTAGCAGCTAAATTGGCCTTGACCTTTACCCTTTTGGCTAGGGGAATCTTCTTCTTCAATTCCTTTCGTACCAAGGGAGCCAAGTGGATGAGTTGGGCAATGGTAATGTTGGCATTCAACCTATTCAAGTCCTCCCAAAGATCATACGGTCTAAACGTGGGGGTGGATGAAGGGTTTTTAATCCCCATTTCTTGAATGGGAATTGTTGGACCCTCCCAGGTTGGCTCGGGTGTGTGGGGATTCTGGGGTTTTTCACCTCCTTCAGAAGGGGTGGAATCTAACATCAACGGATTTACCGGAGGCACCTTCTGGTTGGCCTCCTTTGTGGACTTCAAGGCTTCATGAACTACATCATTAAGTTCTGATAAGTGTGGTGAATCCTCGAAGCTAGCATCTGATTCCTGAGCTACGAAGGGTTGGTTGGCCTTTTGGGCTCGTGTCAATACCGCATTTACGGGAAGTGAAAGGTGAGCCACTTGATGTGGAATGACAGGTTCATGCGATACAAAATGGGATTGAGAAGAGGTAGAACTCTGAGGAGCTCCTTGAGACCCGAGTTCTGTCAATGTGACGGTGGTAGAGGAAGATGAAGAAGAAGGAGATGCAAATCGGGCATCTTGGTTAGGTGCCTGGTTTTGGCCAAAAGGCACAAAACCGTGTTGGGTTTGTAAGCCTTGGGGAGGTTGGTGGTTTTGACGATGATTATTATAATCATAGTACATGTTGGGAGGATGGAGACTATTGTCATTCGAAGAGTTTCGAGCCCCTCTCTGGTTATCCATGGCTTGTTGGGCAAAATTCCCTCTCATTGGCCTCATAGGAATGACTTTGTCCTTCTCCCTACATCTAATTGTGGGATGATTACCACCGCAATTCCCACACACTACCCCATTTTCCAACCAACAACTCCCAGGTGGATGTCTTCTTCCACAGGATTGGCAGATCTCCCAACGAGGCTGGGACCTCAGACCTTGACCACGGTTAGGTGGTTGATTCCGGTGTGGGGGTTGATAGACGTTTGAATGGTGTGGGAAGGTGGTACAAAACTGCATGGTGTGACCATTCTTGCCGCATGAAGTGCACCACATACCAGAAGAATGCCTACCTGACTCTATCTGAGGAGGTGGGGCATTAGGGTTCTGGTTCCTGAGTAGAAGAGCCATCTGATCTGTCATTGCCCTCAATTGTTGTTGGAGTTGGTCTTGGAACCCTTGCTGAGCGTCGTGGATCTCCTTCTTCATCTCGTGACGCCAAGTGGGTCCATATGTAAGAGCGGGTAGAGGAACGGGGGGCCTGACATTAAGAGGAATAGTATTCACCACAGGTGGAGAATACACTATTGGGCCAGGTGGAGGTTCAACTGAGTCTGACTTCTCCCGGGCATGGATGGGAATAAAGCTAGGAATGCTCTCATTCTCCTTCCTCCATAGTTTCTCGTGTTCTGTTGCCACCGCTGCCACGGTCCTAGCTGCCTCCTTAGCTTCCTCTAAGGTGGTGGGCCTTGTCTGGAGGATTTCCCGTATCGTTTTCTCTAGATAAAACCCCTGAAGGAAAAAGTGCCTCAAGGTATCATCCGTGAGCAAATCACCCACGAACCGGGTGACAACTTGTTCAAACCTACGGATGTAGGATGAAATATCCTCATCCTTCCCTTGTCTAAAGCTTGCCAAGGCTGTCAAGGCTGCACTCTGGCCTACTTCGGGTCTGTATTGTTCCAAGAATGACCTCATGAGGCCATCCCAATCACGGAAGGTGGATGCCGCATGATTGCGGTACCATTCGTAAGCCGATTCCTTGAGTGTGGTTGGAAACCACACCAAGTAGTAACGGTTGTCGGTTATCAAACACGTAGTCAATAACTCTATAAACCGCTCCACATTCATCGAGGGATCCTCATCCCTAGTTCCCTTGAAACTAGGAAGATTTGGGGGCATAGGGGCAGCTTGAAGCCCTTCAGGAACTACAATAGGCAAACCCCTTGGTTGAACCAAGGGGTTTAGGGGTGGGTTGACAATTGGATCTTCCATGTCACCAGGACTAGGAAGAGGGGAAGAGTGAGGAGAGGAGGAAGACCTAAAGCTTGATTCCTCAACGGTTGTACGGTCTTTTGGGCCTCCCGAGTTGGTTCTTGTACTAGGACCTCCTTCTAATGTCTCAGGATTGGGAAATGAAGTTGGAGTAGTAGAAATTAGGGGAAGGGGAAGCGGTCTATAACATCTTCCAGATCGAGTCACAGGGCTCATCTAACGATTAAGTTGCCGTTCTTAGTTTTCTAGACCTATGTGAAGACATTTCGTAAACACCAATAATTGACTTACAATGATTCCAAGTTTCTCCCAAACTCCCCCATGCTGGGAAGTAAACAAAACAGAAGGTTACATGTGGGGCTAACCTCCGGACGAGGTACACCCACTATGCCCCATACGATACAGACTCTTAGTTGGGCTGACCACCTACTTGGAGGTTTCTCCTCGGTATCAAGGTATCCCCAAATTCTCTCCAAGGGATGGCATCACCAACTTAAGAGAAACGACACCAACATGTACGAAAAATCCTTCATTGGTTCATCACAATTTGTTCATTAAGAAGGGGAGAACGTACCTGGCTGCAATTTCACCATCCCTGTTCGATCCCTAAGCGAATCTAAGTGCCTAGTGTAGGGTTTGGTGTAGTGAGGAAGGTTCGTGTACTCACCTTATGCCGTGCTCCTTCCTCACGACCCCTTCAACATGCATATCATTCCATGTATGCAACATTCATCCCATTCAACAACCAAGGCTATTGATAGCACGCAAGTTGCTCTTACCTTGGTGGTAGATCAAGTTCGGGGGGGAAGGGAAGGGCGCCCTTGTCCCATGCCCGGGCACATGCACCTTCCCTCTTTGGCTTAGAAGCTCACTGATTACTTTCAAGCAATCGTGGGAGGGCCTCAACCTTTCACCCCTAAGCCCCCTAACTCAACCAAAGCACAAGAGTTAGAAGGTGGTCCGCCTAACACAATGTGCTTGTGTTAGGAGGTCGGGAATTCCACACACCCTTCTAACTCCCCACCTCCATTACAACTTGGACAAAACACTTCATACAAGGATATATGTACAAAAGTAGTTCAGCAACTTACCTCAAGCAATAGCGCACTCCACTCCCCATATGTGGCAAAAACCACTCCATTCACGGTTTAGGTCAGAAATAGACCATTCAGAACCCTAGAAACCCTAAATTTAGCAATCCAGCAGTAAGACAAACACCTTCCAAGCAATGAACCAAACAAAAGCTCCTCCCGGCAGACGCACCAAATGTAAGCCCAAAAATAAACCCCCTAAGAGAATCCATTTTTAAACCTACGAGGTCCTATTGTTACACCACTTACCATTCCTTATGCTTAACTGTAAACCCTAATTTCTACTGGATTTGGATCTTGGCATATCCATTTATATATTTAGAAATCAATAGTACTATTATCTTAATCCAGTTAAGTGAACTCGATTAACCCTCCTTGGTATTTAAAGGCTTAACTCTGGATAAATTAGATAGGTATGAATAGTTAATTAATTAATTGTTATCTAATTATTATGGCTATTAGTTATTATGATTATTATTACTTATTCTTTATTTATTTATTTATTTTAATTTTTTGTTGTTTTATTATTATTATTATTATTTTTTTTTTTTTATTTTTAGTTTAGGTCAGCTGATCAGGCCTGATCCAGACCCTGGTTGGAGCAGCAACTTCGGCAGCCTTTATCTATTGATTCGGGACTCCGAATACCAAAAAAATTTCCTCTTAAAATGATCACCAGCTCAATTCCAACTTGGTTAAAACACTAAATACCTAATTTGAGATTGATACCGGCCTCCACCAGCAGTCGCAGCAGACAGTCCCTGTGAGTCCCAGGTTTTGTTTTTTTTTTTAAAACATCTTAACTTCCTAGGATTAACTCCGAATTGAGCGTTTTCAACTTCTAATCTTATTAGTTTTTCGTGCTCTTGACGATGGACTCCTCAGAATGTCCAACCAGACCTTGAGGACTGCCACATACAGACGGACAGCGGCGACCCAACAACCACAACAAGTATTCACAGCTTCCTCATGAGCTCACACATCATTCAATTGGGAACACCATTCACCAAATTCTCAACGATTCCAGCAAGCACCAACTTACAAGCATCAGCATTCTTGCATCGGCCAGCGAGCAATCATCACCAAGTTTTGGAACCCTAATGTCAAAAAAAATCCTCCAGCGCTTCCGCACAAGTTTAGAGATCCCACAAATTCAATCAACACAAGAAGGAAACCGCAACGACCGCATGCAGGTAGGAATTAGGGAAGGTAGCTTCACCCAGGAAATACTCCCTGGTCCGAGCGCCGCAGCCTCTTCTCGCCTGGATCCTCCAGCTCGAGTCTTCTCAGCTCGCGGCACCTTCACACCACCGCGCGCACACACGGCTCCACGATCACCAACGCCGACCTTCAACAGCGCCTCCACACCGAAGCTCCCACCGCAGGAGCACTCCAGCGCGCTCTCTCAAAACCACAAAAAAAAAAAAAAAAAAAAAGAAAACACGGCTCTCTCTCCCGTGCTCAGAGCCAGACCTCGTGATCACAATCACGGACCCTTGCGCGCACAGGTGCGCCCCTCGCCGAGCAGCCTTCCGGAACAGAGCCCAGCTCGTGCAAGCCCCAGCTCCGATCCCCGCGCACACACACAAAAACAGAAGAGTCCAGCTCTTCTCTCGCGCCGGAGCTCACCCTCCAGCTCCCCGAACACGAGACATCCTCGCGCAGGCAGGCGCAGACCCTCCTCGCGCGCAGCCGGTGCGCTCACCACAAAGACGAGAGACTCTCCTCGCACAGGAGCCTCGCACAAGAAAAACGAAGAAGAAAAAAACAGAAGAGTCCAGCTCTTCTCTCGCGCCGGAGCTCCTCCTCCAGCTCCCCGAACACGAGACCTCCTTCACGCGCTCAGAGCGCGCCTCTCCCCACAGAGCTCTTCCAAGAAAGAAAAAAAAACAGAGAGGCCAGCTCTCCCTCGCGCCCAGGGCGCACACACCACCAACCACCAAACAAAACAAATCCAACCCAAAGAAAAAAAACGAGAGCTCCAGCCCTCTCTCCTGCTCGCAGGAGCTCCTCCTCGCTCCAAAAACGGCCCCCCGAAAATCCCGTGACCCCAGCTCTCTCGCCAGCGACTCAGCCTGGCTGGTTCTCCTTTTTTTTCTTTTTTTTTCTTTTTCTTTTGGTCTTTCTCGTTTTTCTTCCCCGACAAGACTGGCTTAGTTTAAATGAGGCAGCCCATGACCTCTCACAGAAGTGCAGGATTGGCCACTTACAGCCGTTTTTGCATGTTTTTAGTTTATTACTAGCATTAACTCGCCGCTTTGCTCCTGACAAGCCTCCCTAAAATTAATTCCATGGTGGCAAGAATTGTCATGTGGCATGTGCATGGGGAAGCACACCCAACCACCTTCTTTTCTTTTCTTCCCCCTTTTTTTTCTTTTCCTTTTGATCTTTTAACGACCATTACCCTAGATCTACTACTATCTACTGATGATTTGCAATTTACTTATAACTTCAAAAACTAACCACATAGCTGGACTCCTAGCACCCTAATTAGTCTACACAAATTTTCCTAGCATTTTTGGAGTTCATTAAGTATTTTTTCCGAGTGGTCAACCCGTCGACTAACTAGTCAACCCCTAGAATTAAATAGTAATTCAACTCGGAAATTTCTAGAAATTTTACCACTACTTCTACCTGCTAGGAGACACTCTCTCAATTTTTTCCATAATTTTTGTCCCATTTCTCAATTTTTAGTCATTTTCCAAGGACCTTTTTTTCCCTTTTTTATCTTTCTCTTCATTCCCACTCCACTTCCACTACACTTTCAAGCATATTAGTAGGGAAGAGGAAAAATACGAACCGTAGTGTGACATCATGGCACTAAGTTTATTACTCTAGGAATTTGACTCTAGTAGATGGATTGACTACTACTTTAACTAAAATTGGGTCAATACTATCAAAAACTCGAAAAAAACAAAGAAAAAAGAGTGAGGGCCCACTTTGGCCACTCACACCGGGCGCGCGTGAACAGGGACCACGTAAAGATCTGTTCTTGCAAATTGGATTATCTTAAATGTTACTAACTAATTTCAATGTTTCAAAGGAGATGCAAGAAATGGGTCAATGCTTTAAAGATGTCCTTATATTTATATTGCATATGCAAATTTCGCAACATACAAAATGGTTACAAATGCTACGCTGTCATCTTGCATTCTATTTGCCTATACTCCACTTCATCAAGCATCCGCTCCACTTGGTTCACCACTTCCTGAGGCCCCATCATCCAACAATTTACGAGCCGCTCGCGTCCTCCGGTGAGGCCCATCCGCGTTTACCAGAGCACGTAACATTTCGGAGTTCCGAAGTGCTTTGAGAGTCTTCATAGTCGCTGGACTATGTTCCTCAAGAAGGAAATCAATAGCTTCCTCCTTCCAAGTTTCCTTCCATTGCGATTCTTCCCATTGCAACGCATTGCGAAGGTCAAGATCAGTGGCCTCGCCCAATTTCTGACACCACACGTCCCTGGTGATTCCACAGTTTTCCATCTGGACGTCGCCCGAATTGAAATAGCTTCCGCCTAACATCCCAATATCCGCCCATGACTTGGTAGAAGAAGTTTCGTTTACCAACATGGTCCGTGGTGGTTCCCAATATGAGCTTGTTGGCCACTCGAACAATTTCTTTGTGGTCATTTTCCCAGCCAAATTGCGTGCTTATACTGGACTTATCTAGTTGGTGGCACTGCGCCCGCCAATTCCACACCAAATCTTCTCCCCACTTTTGAGCATAGGCATCCCCAGGCGCATTCTCTGGGTTCAGCTCCCAACTAGGTGGCATATAGGCGGTGAGGCCAAACACTTCATACAAGCGCTTATGAAATGGTGCTCTACACTTTGCGCAAAACCTACGTGTCAAGATACCACCTAGTAGACACATCGGATGGTATAAACACCGACACGTGCCAAGAGCATATGCACCTTCTGGCCCGAAAGGATTTAAACAAACCGGGCAAGCATCTTCATTTTGTGTGAAGCTTGCTGGTGTTGGCCATAATTTGCGTGGTGCCACGTTTCCGCTTGGTTGAAGGGCATGAGAAGACATAGCCTCTGCGTGGTCCCACTCCAACTTTGCCCAGTCAATAGTTTTAGCATCTGGCAGCAGAGGCAATTCAGTTGGAAACATCTCGTCGATGTGAGCCCAAGATGTGAGTCCAAAGTCACGGCGCGTATTATTCGTCAAATATTCGTTGTCAATCTTCTGGACCTCTATAGCCATTTGCCTCGCACGGTCAACATTCAAGATGCATGCCACCTTCCATTGATAGTACTGCTTGCTCATTGATCTAATCCTTTTTCGAAGGATGTCGTTTGCAGTGCGAAGCTGAACAAGTTCCGTGCTTGGATTAGCTGGAGAAAACGACAGAGAATCGTCGGTGCCGATGGAATCTATGAATGGCTGCGCTGCTACAGTCGGCGGCGGTAGAAAAACCAACGGACGACTAGCGAAGCGGTGACGCGGTGGTCTTATCGGGGTCTCTAGCAAGCAGTCCGTAATGTTGCCAATAACATTGGCGATCATTGTCTCGTCCACAACTCGAGCAACTTCGCCAATATTAGCCTGGCTGGCAACACGTTCTCGACGCAACTCTTCTATATCGGCTGCTTGCTTGGTGATAATATCACCCTTTTCACTGGATTGCAGCTTGAGGTTTTCAATCTCTTCTTGAAGACGTTGAATCATCTCATCCTTCAAGCTGATAGTGTCCAATAACTCCTGGTGAGCATCGACGGTCGTACTTCCGGACCCTGATGCTACATGCCTGGTGTTGGAAGTGGTGACTACAACATCCATCATTGGCATTTCATCCATAACATGGATGGGTTCTTCATCTCCAACACCCTCAAGCCTCGCGGCGGGTTCATCATCGCCAACAAGATTTACGATTGGTAAATCTACTTGGCCAGCTCCTTGAACGAGTAGACGTCCTGCTTGATGGAGCTTCACTCGTTGGCGCTTTTTTCGTGACGCACACGCCACCCGAGAAGTCGATGAACGCCGACTTACACGTCCATCTGAGTCTGAATCCGGTGATGAATCTGACTCTACTGGAGCTACTTCTTCTGGGCCATCCGTTTTCTGTGGCCCTAGTGCCGCAAAATGAAACATAGGATGTTGCTCTTTAGGCACATCGGTATGCATCCACACCCTTGGCATTTTGGGAGTTTTCCTCACAGTCCTCCAATCCACTCGCTTATTGAGAACGACCTCCGCATATACCATGCGAGCGAGATAGAGGGGACAATCATTGCGGGGCATGAATTCGAGCTCGTATAAGTATTGGTGAACTTGGAGGGCACGAGCTCGAAACGCCTCATTGATGCAATACTTCAAATTCGCCTTGTTTGCGCGACGATTTATTAAATGACGATGTGGAGGAAACATCTTCGACAGATGGCACCACTCAATGTAATCCTCGCAAGTGACAGATGACCATGGCGATGGCTCATCTTGCCAACCCACGAATGCAATCTTCACTGGATTGTTGAACACGTGCATCCGCTTCTTCTGGAGCTTCCCGTGCCTCGCCCTATCTCTGTCTTTCTCCCTCTTCCTCTGCGCGGTGGACATTGGTGGCTCTTGTTGGGCATCCGGCTCACTCTCACTCTCCATAGCCAAACACTGTAAAAAATCTACCAAAATGTTCGTTAACTACGCTAAGCTCTATCTAAAAAAAAACTAACGAAAATTACCACCTTGGATTTCAAAATAATCCAAGGTAGCGATGCTAATTAATTCGAACGGTGATCGGCGGTGATGCAATACGTCGTATGGATGTGTGCAAATCTGGAGCCCCAATCGAAGATCACGCAATCAGCCACCTTAAAAAGATAGTTGAAGGCCACGATTTCCAATTGGAGTTTGTGAGACGGGCTGGGCGCGCGCGACCATTTATACTAGTGGGCCGGGCGCGCACGCGGCATGGGGAACGCGCGCATGCCGTATGGGGACCGGGCGCGT
>CAXARX010000597.1:0-34052 GCA_963971425.1 Bryoerythrophyllum caledonicum | reverse complement strand
CAAGATAGGAACCTACGACTTGCAGGACTGTAGATCACAAATACAAAACTACTCATCCTTCCGAGATTAGACACTATAGTAACTAGTGACAATAAACACAAATGACCAAGGTCAAGAGTGCTTTGTTGTCTTTTGCTTTTATCATCCTTCTTTTTTTAATGGTTGTAAATTTGTGTGTTCAAGTATGCATAAATTAGTTAAGTGATTGTTCATGTTTTGGTTAAGGGGTTAGGTATTAGAAAGTGCAAAGGATATATCTCACCCTCCGTGGAAAATCCAAACGAGCTAATAATAGATTTTTATTCGACCTATCACCAAGATGTATATTTCATCACGCATGTCAAAAAGAGCATATAAAATTTTTAATGTCTATTTTTAGCCCGTTTGGTTTTTCCGTGAAGGGTGAGATATAGATGAGTTGGGTGTTTTGAGTTGCCAAGTCATCTTCATTGATGGTTGGTTTAATATGAGCAAGACATGGTCCATGTTTTATTCTTCACAATCTTATTTGAGGAGTGGTATAATGTACAGTATATGACTTGGTGGTGCTATTTCAGAAATCATAGGCAGGAAAGATGTACCATCTATCTATTGGCAAGATGTTTGTGACTAGTTATTAAAAGAAGTGGTGTACACTACTACCCCCCCCCTTTTCTTTTCTTTTTCTTTGACTATATTCTTTATTATTGAGCGATTATAGTTCGGTTATTTTTAAACGTCTTTTGTTGAGTCTTATGAATGCGGCATATTGTATAGCAGTGGTGTTGATTGTTCCAAACATGCGCTTGATTGCAGTTTGTTAGAGATTGTATTGTTTTTTGAGATGTTTCATAGAGGGGGTGTCAGAGGTTCTTCTTCCTACAATAGTAATAACTAAGAGTAGATCAACTTTCCATCCTAATTGAGTGATATTATTTCTTAAGGGTTGATATTTGTGTATTTTGTTATCAATGGTTTCTTGTGGGAATTGTCATTGGTGTATGTAAATTCGATAAATTGGACTGTGAGGCTTTATGATGGATTTAGTGGTGGGGTGTTTGGGTATGGTGACCTTTAAGGCAAAGTATATGTGGTTTAAATCGTGCATTGCATTGACATTATTGTTGTATGCATGTAGATTAAATTGGGTTAGAATATTGTTGGAGATGTGAGAGTTTATTCCATGTATTCTTTTTATTTACGCTTGTGTTGGGAAGTGTGAGAGCTAGAATTCGTATGTGGTATTGGCTTATGTGCATAATACGGAGGATATTGTCCATTGGGTCTATATGTCATGTTTTGGTGTATACAAAGAATGTGAATTGCTAGGGGTTCTGTAGGTGGTTTTTTGTTTTGAGGGTAGGTATTTGGTTCGTAGTAAGGGATAGTGTCTTTTGCAAAGTGAGCAATAACATGTGTATCGGGAAATGGTCCGGTGTATGGTGTGGTGTTTTGGGTCCATTTGGAGTCTAGTAGGACTATTATGGTGATATTATCCGGGTTGTGTTTTGCCGCCAATCGTGCCCAATGTAGTGTCTGTTGGGCCATTTTGTTAGTGTATATGTGTGCGTAGCCTATACCTTGTCATTTATATTGGAATGCAGTGCATAGGGATTCAAAGATATTGTTGCGTTTAAATGGAGAGCATAATTTTTTTTAGTTGTGTGGGGCATGTTAGTGGTGATGAGAAAAATGAACGGGTTATATTAAACATGGTTATAAAGGAGTTAAAAATGTTTGTGGAGAGAGTGTGGTGTGGTGTGACATGAGGTTTTGTTTTAGAGTTTTATATTAATATCTTTGGGATAGCCATATTATTTCCATATCGAATGGTTGGTTGGGTGGAGCAATGTCTAGATTGTTTTGGTTGGTTGTGTTGTATTGATGCCAAAGCCATTAGAGTTTGGTTGTAGGTATGGTAGTTAAATAGCACCATGTGTCATCGTATAGGTGTGCTTGTTCATGTATAGTTTGGATAGTGTGTTTGTTCATAAGTGTATCTTTTTTTGGATTGCACGTTTGTATTGAGGTTTGTATGAGTGGAATGATTGTGGGTGGTGGTATCAAACTCGTGCGTTTAAATTGATGGGGTAGAAAGTTAGTTGTAATGATATTTGTGTAATAGGTATGTTCTTGTTTACTGTAGTCTTGAATTAGTAGTATGGTATTGTGTGTAGTTACTGTTGAATGATTGTGTGGAAAAAGATTTGTCTTTGCGAGAGCCATCTATCGTAAATTATATTGTCTGAGAGTATCCATTGATGTTAATAAGTATTTTATATTTTTGTGATTTTGTGATTTTGTATTTGTCTTTTTAACGTTGTTTGTTTTGTGGTTTATTATATTGAAGATTGGTTAGTGTATTGCGTCGTTTTAATACAAAGTGGTGTCGTTGGGTGTTGGGTAGTTTGTATCGGGAGTATATTTGTTGTGTCTGGTTCTGGTGGTGATGTTGTGATTGTTGGTGGCATACCTAGTTTAGAGTGTTCATTCAGCAGAGTGTGTGTCGCATAGTGATGGGCAGTTGGGAGTATATGTGGGGTAGCAAAAAAAAATAAATTGTTTTTAATGCATTGAGTTCTAATTTGGTTGGATTTTGGTAATAAATTTTGAAGTCAGCAGATAACATTAAATGGACCGCGTTGGAAACGGTTATGAGTTTTATTTTGCTGATGTTGCAGAGTAGCAATTTGTTTAGGAATTTAAGAGAGTTTGTAGTCTAGATGGAGTAATAGTTCCACTTCTTCTTTCCATTTTTGTTTTATTTTTGTGGCATGTAGTTGGAAATTTTCTTATGTGTTGTTTAGATGTATGTCTTTTGTTTTTTTACAGAGGAATAGAGTGCGTGTGATAGGTGAGCGTATGCAATCATGTGGCTTGATTAGTGGGACTTCTTCAGCACCCCCAAATTTGCCTAATATATGTTGAATGAGTCTTTTGTAGATTTATCTAAACGCCTAGGATCATATAGCGCATTTATGAGTTGTTCCCTAATACATTTTAAGTATGCATTTTTTAAGGAGAAGGCTTTAAGTCCGAATAGTTCGTGTGGTAGTTGAGTTATTGCATTTGCTATACATTTTGGTAGACCGTATATTTTATTTTTTCTAATAATTTTTTTGTTTAATATTTTGATAGTTGGGAGAGAGTATGGGCCCGCATGAAAACTATAAGCTATGCTTGCACAAATGATTGTATCTACCGTGTTTATTTTTTGTTTAATAGTTGCTGTGCAGTTCGCTAGTTGTTTGAATTGGGTTGTGATTTTAGTTGTTGTGATGTGTGTTTGAAGTTTCTGTTTTAGCGAGGGAACTAATTGTATTCCTAAGTATACATATGGTTAGTCTTGGCTCAGCACAAGTATTGGTTGATTTCGGTATGTGATGTTTTTGTCTTGGATGGTAGTTTTGAATGTATTTGGTTTTATTTTCAATCTATTGGGGCATCCCGTAATGGCGCATTTTTGGACTCCAAGGTCCATGCCAGTCCATGCATAATATTTGTCTAATTTATCTAGTTGTGTTTGTATGGATTGGAGCTTGTTTGTCATAATGGCGAGGTCATCTCCGTATGCTGCAAAAGTTAATCGCGGTATTAGAGGTGCCAAAAGTGTATCCATTTTTGCCTCTATGGAGTTCTTTAAGTAGTGGTTCCAAAAATATTAGGAATACATATGGACTTAGTGTGTCACCTTGGATGGTACTCCATTGTATTAGGATTGATTGTGTGTTGCCAAAGTATTTGCTAGTAAATATTGTATTGGAGTGTGAGTATATATTACCTATTAGGGCAACTGCATCATGGGGGTATCCGAGGTTTTTCATTATAATTGTTAAGAATCGAGTGTAGTCTAGGGAGCCTAAGGGTTCTTTGAGTCCATATAGAGTATATAAATATCTTGGTTTGTGAAGTCGGCATCTTCAAGTATTGCTATAAGAAGTTGTAGTTGTCTAGTAGTGCTTTGTGTTGGTCTAAATCCATCTTGGCTATAGTGGAATATTTGTTGTCTTTTTGCGTTTGCAGATAGTATATATAAGTGTACTTGTAAAGAGTTTGTAAATTGTGTTTGCTAATGCTATTGGTTTGTAATTTGGGAGTATAGAGGGGTCGCCTTTTACATAGGAGTATTGTTAAACCAGTTTTCCATTAGGTTGGAATTTGTTTTTGCTTATAGCATTGGGTAAAGAATGAGAATAAGAGTTTGTGAAAGCTATCTAGCATGGTTTTAACAATTTGATTAGGAATTTTGTCAGGACCAGAGGTTTTGTTATTCGCTAGGTTTTTTAAACAACTGTGATATATGTTTTTGTCAAAATAGTTGTGTAGAGGCGTAGATGAATTGCTTCATGTGACTATGACAAAGCCATTTAAGTCGTGCCAAGGGTATTGTTTTACTCCACATGTGCATTACGGTGGGTGGTCTTGTTGGTAGTTGCAGGTCGGGACGATGGATCTGTTATTAATGAATTGTTGAATGCAGATTTCATTGGCTATATCTATAGGATGAGTAAGGATGTTGTTTCTGTCTGTAATGTAGTTTAACAACTATGTTTCAAGATTTTAAGATGTTTTTTAATGAATTTTTTGGGGACTTTTTGCATGTAATTGTCTTAATTTGGATACAACTTTTGTTATACAATGTTGAATGTATTTTGTAGTAATATTGCGAGCTTGTATTTTTGCAGTTCGAGCTAGGTCTGCAAGTATTTGTATCCAATGTTGGGAGTTTGTATTTTGTTGAAAGAGTTGTGGGATGGCTAGTTGATTGTCTTTACATATTTCTTCTATTATTGAATGGGAGTGCCAATTTTGATTGTTTTGTATCATGTAGATTGTTTTCAGGAAGAGGTGGTATGTGGTGAGGTGTTTATTCCAATTTTTCTTTAGCTTGCGTGGTAGAAAGCTTCCTTGTGGTGATCTATGATTGGTTAGTTGGAGGAAGAGGTGCACTTCATGTTTCATTGATCATATTAGAGATTTTATGTATGATGTGGTCTAAATTTGTGCATGCTAATTGTCATTGTTGGGTTGTGAGATGTTCTTGGGTTAATGTGTTTGTCAAATCGTTTATTTGGAGTGCGTTTTCTTCAAAAAAATTTATTTTGAAATTGTCTGAATTTTCTTGTGGGATTTAGTTTAGAATACACATGGGGGTTTTTGGAAGTAGTGGAGTTGATTGTGTAATTAGAGTATTTTGCGGTATGTATAGTCATACTAAAGAGTGGTCAAAGTTTAGAGTGTGATCATTGTCTATTGTTGAACTATATTGAGTATTGTTGGGAGTTTTGATATAGAATCCCTCAATTAAGCTAGTTTGGATATAGTTTTGTCCTCGTTGTCTAGAGAAGGTTTTGTTTGTAGGAACATATGAAAGGTGTAGATTATTTATGAATGCGCTCCAATCAAAGTCTTATGGTTGTGATCAAGTTGTATTGTGTTCATTTTGTCGTCCAATTAGAACAATATCTCTATTAAATTCCCCGTAGAGTATACATATGTGGCTTGAGTTTTATAAGATTTGTTATGTGATTTGATGTTGTATTAATGGAATGTAATTTAAATCTTTTGCATGTGAAGGCATATATATTTGTAATAATAGCCAAAGTTGAAGTTGTTGATTTTTTTTTTATCATTGCTTGTAGGTAGAGTGAGATTTGTGCGTGGGTAGCTATTTTAATGATGTTATTGGGGAAGTCATATTTGTTGTGAATGAAGGTTAGTAGTCCGCCAGGATTATGTGTGTATTGTTTCCTTTGTTGCATACAACGTGTGATGGAGTGATAATATCATTGAATATTAATTTGTAGTGTGGAAATAGTCTTTGTATATATTTTGTTGATTTGGTTGATGTTAATTTTGTTTCTTGTATTGTGATGGTACCTGGGGTGTTTGATGTGTTTGAAAGTATTTTGTGTAGGTTGGATAGAGTTGTATTGAATGAGAATGCATTCTATGTATTGATGTGTATTGTAGTTGGAGGTATGATTTTCTTGGGTATTTGTGGGGGTTGCTATAAAAAGTGGTGGGGGTTGTAAGTATTTGATTATGGAGATTTTACGCTTTAGAACTTTGATTATTAATGCTACGGGTAGGTATGGAAATTGTTGTTGGGTTTTTTCTATGTTTATGGTAGTACTATTATCATTAATGTATTTATAGAGTGCTTTGTGGATAGAGCTAGGGGGGTTTATAAGACGTTGATTATTGAGCGTAAATTGTGTATAGGGGTGTAGAATTTGGAGGTGACGGTCTCGGGGGTGGAGTAGGGATGATAGTTTTTCTAATAGTTGATGGGTTGATTGTAATAATTATTGTAAAGAGTAAATATGATATTGGAAATTGCATGTTGTGATATACGTTGTCCTGTAGTAAATTTGTACATAGGATAAAAACATATTATAATATGGTTTATTGAATAGCTTCAAGGTGACGCCATTCTGTTGAGATGTATAACATCAATATAAAGGGCGGTTTTGCCTTAGAGCTTTATTCAATCCTATTAGTGATATTTGTTTTCCACTTTAGATTCAAAATGTCGAAGTGGAGGGTTTTTTCTGAGTCTCAAGATGAAGAGCCTCAACCGGAGGTTGAGCTTGAACTCTCATTATCACAATTGCTAGATCAACCTCTCATGTTGCGGAATCCTGCATTGTCATTTGAGCATCCTCGTGATGAAGGTGGCTCTTCTCGACCGTTGAAGCAACCCCGTATAGAACAGCGGTGGCACGGGAACCTTCAACAGGATGCTTGAGCATTGGTGATCCTATTACAAGTTGGGTGTGTTGAACCTGATAGTTGTGAAATGACATTTGAAGGATGTTTTGAAGGTCTGAACAAGGAGCAATACATGTATTGCATGACAAAGCCCGTTGAAGGTAGCCGTGGTCATCAGCGATGGTTGGAGGGCCCAGTTAATCATTTATCAAAGGACGGACGTGCAGACTATGTTGCCAACATTGTTCGGCGCATCCTCAAGTTTCTGCACATGGAATGAAGCTTCCATTGAAACTCTAGTTTTTTACCTCTAGTAGACAACTGTTGAATGTTAGTTCTTAATTGTTGTTTGAATACTTTACAAAAATTACAAAGTGTAGTTATAGTTCTTGGAAAAGACATTAGTATTAATAAATTTGCAATAGGAGAATGAAAATTAAGTGAAATGTGAAAAGAGATGTAGTTGAAATCTTATGTGGGGTCTTAGGTGGGGTCTTAGTAGGGACATGAGCCGAAAAGTCTCATCTCTCACCTTAGATTAGGGAGAAGAGAAGGAGAAGATACGGGGGAGTGAGTGTGTGAGAAGTTAGTGTTTTTGGAGTTTTGGGGTTTGAAGCCGAACTTCGAGTTGATGTAGCTCATGGAGCATATGTTTTTATGTAATGAAAATTTGGCATTGCAATCTTTGTGACGAGAGGTTTTCAAAAAGTGTTTGCAAGTTAGATTTGAAGTTGTGAATCAAAAGTTATTGAGGTTCAAAGTTGTGAAGACCCGAGGAACTCCATTGAGAGGGCAGAGCCTTCAACGAGCCATAACTTTTGAGTTAATTGTTCGTCTATCTTGAAATTTTCTGAAAATATAGTCCTTATTACAAGGTTTTCAAAAAAATATTACAAGAGCCGTTTGGAGTTTGGAGCAGACAGTTATAGCGTGGTGAAGTTGAGGTTGTGTGCAAGCTTGGAGAAAGAAGGCCGAGACTTTGGAGGATCATAACTTCCGGTCTGTATCAAGATTTTTTCCTTGAATGTTTTTTACATGATAGCTTGTGAAATTAACTCTGTAAATTGATATTGCACAAGTTAATTGGAGTTGTATTGAAGGAGTTATAGTTTTTAGAAGTTGTGAGGTTAGAAAGTCCCCAAAAATAAGAGACCGATGTTTTGAGGGCTACAAAATACGGACAGAGTTTTAGTTTTTAGTGAAAATTTTATGTGTTGTAGCTAGTTATGTTAGCTCTTCAAATTGCTATCATAATTGTAAAAAGGATTTATAGATCAAAAGTTATAGAGGTTTTAAGAGGCAGTGGTTAGTTGCGAAGGAGGGAGATGAGCGAGATTGAAGTTTCCTCATTGTTTTTCTTAAAACATGAAGAGAGAAGATTGAAGACCTTGAAGATTTGAAGACTTTTGTGTGTTGTGGCTTGTGGTCTATTTCAATTTATTGTTATTCCCAGCCGGTTTTAGAGGCTAGTTGTAAATTTCAATTTATTGTTATTCCCAGCCGGTTTTAGAGGCTAGTTGTAAATTTCAATTCTGCATCGTAAACTGTTGCGGTTTTTGTGGGTATCCACAATAACCCGTTTTGTGTTTGTGGCGACGAAGTGGGGTTAATGGCCCACATAGTCGATCTTATATGTTGTTCTCACCGGTGAAAGGCGCTTCCTATCACCGTGGGTTTGAAATTTAGGAGCCAATCTTTCGGACGGTTTCAGCTCGTGGTCTGGCCGTCCCGTTTTACCCGTCCGAGGACTTGTTTCTTATCACACATCCTTACCTTTATCCCTATAGAGCCACCACCAAGATAGACCAACGGAAGATTGAAGTGAAGACTTAAGAGAAGATCAAGTGAAGATTCGAGTTTTCGACAATTATCGATTACCACTCAACAACTTGCAGTCAGACACCCCGTGTGTTCCCTAAGCGCACTCCTCTCTACCCGACAACGTATCATGTGAGATGTGGGTATTTAATACTTTCTATTTGGTGTTTTGGATATATGATGTATAGGATGGAATCGAATGATTGGGCCAAGTGTTGGTATTTAAGATGTAATTTGATAGTGCAAGTTATAAAGTATGTTTTGTATCTGGTGAGGCCGGTAGGCTGAGCTCGTTTTAGGGGATATTGATGTGTGTGTTAGGAGGTTTAGAGTTAGATGTTGGAAGCAGTTTGGTTTGGTATGTTTTTTGGTGTTATCTGTTTGGCGGATTTTTGGATTTTGATACGTCGCGGGTATGTTTGTTAAAATAGTAGATATGTTTTATAGTAGTTTTTGTATATTGAGAGGTGGTTTACAGAATTGTTCGACATAGATTTAAGTATTTATAAATTTTGTACTCAATAGAGTGAGTTTTTGTGTGGGCGAGGTCGGTAGGCTGAGTTAGGCTTTTTTTGGAGAGTGGCGGTAGTGATGTGGTTGTTTTATTGTTTATTTTGGTGTGGTGTTGTTTTGTTGGTATTTGTTTTGTAGTTTTGATGTTTTGCGGGGGCTTTTGTGGTGGAATTACGTTATTTTTTTGAATTGTAGGAGTTTTATTTTTATTGTTATTATTATTTGTTTGTTTTTTATTATTTTTCGTAGGTTAGGTTATCTTTTGTGTTTATTTGTTTGGAGGTGGGTCTTCTTGGATTTGTTGGCCAGGTCTATAGTACATATTTTAATTTACCCAAAATGTTGTCTCGTCACTCAAAAATGGTTCATCTTAGTAGTAGTACATAGTTTTTGTATCACCCTTGTTGCTGGTCCATTTGAAGTAGATATGGTTGGTCTTGTAACAATGATCTACGGTCCAAAGGATCCTAGCCCATTGTTAACACGAACAAACACTTCATTCACACTGGAGTTTCTATATGTCTATACAGGTATGGCTTTTCTTTGAAGTAGACATTGTTAGTGAAACCATAGGATAAATATGTTAAATAAAAATAAAATAGCAATAGTATGAATTATGCCTAGAGGTGTACTCAACATTATGTTTGGAACCCTCTTGCATTTGTCACTCCTTCTAAAACCCCTTTGTATACAAGAAGTTTTATATGTAAAACCCTTTGTCTACATATCTTATTCATATTAAATATATGTTTTATGTAAATATACATCAATGATTTTTGTTCTAAATATGTTTACTATATGTATACAAAATACGTCAATGTTCAAAGTGATACCCCTACTCTGCACTCACGTATACTCGTACAAGTTTAGTACAATGCATCCCTAAGGAAGTATGTTTTAACCTTGCAATAATAGACTCGCAAAGAACAAAGATCAAATTTGAACTTTTTGATGAAATTGTAAATGATAAATTTTATTTTTTTGATTGATTGAATCAATTATGTAGGTCATGAATCCTAGTCGTTGAATAAAAAAATTGAACCAAAAAATGCATCGTACAACTTTGATATATATTCAAATTGAAGAAATTGTACTATTCAACAAACTATACTATTCAACAAATATTTAAAATGTAAGGTTATTAAGATGGAACAATGGTTCATGTTGCAACATATAATTATGTTATTTACATCGTTCAATGTAATTCCAAGCTCTCAATTTCAACAAAACATCTAAATATCGTGAGAATCAACATCATTTGCATATTTATGAAATTGTGAATATTTTTAATTCATAAAAGGTCAAATTCCTTCAATTTTTATGTGCAACAATGTGAAATGATGTATACCAACATATCAAGGCATAAAGAGTTATTTTGAAATTCTAAAAAAATGTAACAAATTTTAATTAAAAAAACATTACGGTGTACAAAATCGAGTTTTAGACAGGGCTGACTTTTTATTTTTTAAAATCACAAGTGAGTTTTTCTTCAAACTCCCATAGTAGTATGTTATATGTCATATATTACAACTTTTGCATGTCTACTTTTGGATTTTTACTATACTTGCTCATGACATAGTAACATCAAATTAAGTAAAATTGCACTTGGCTATGTAATTGTGCACTTACGGCCGTTGCAGAAATAAACCTTCTTACTTCAAAATTTTGGAGGGGTAATGTTTTGGCTTTGAAATTTATTTGGACGGCGCTTTGACAATGTGTTATGCCAAGAATTACGGGGGGTCACTTCTCTACAGTGACGCAAATCTCGTCATCCCAATACAAAATGCTGTCATAGTTGTAGTAAAAATACTAGGCAACATTGTATTGCATTGCAGTAATTACAAATTCATACAAAACTATTTGCACTCACCATAGGAACATGTACCATCCTTAGATAATAGGTAAACTACCAAGTATGACAGTATGCCATATACTATACGGCATAAAGTGTTATGTAATGCAACTTTGTAATATTGCCACATATATACTACACATTAGTAATAAGTACAATCTAATTACCTAGTGAGCATCAAGGTCGTTTTGTAAACGTTCCTTGTCCAAATCCTTTAATTGTACTGCAATATATTCTACCAAATGCCGCTTTGCTTCTGCAGGAATTTTGATCCTAGCCTCCACCACCACGTCATGCATTCAAAGGTTGTTCAGTTCTACATGCCCTCCCCTTCCAAGAAAATATAGCTGCGTCTTTCTCCACCCACATGTGCCCTTCACCAGAAGGCACCCACCAATTTTGAAATATTCTTAAAATTGAATATTTTATAACATTCTGAGGTTCTAACATATAGACATAGTTTACTAATTTTCAAATTATAGAATGACACGGAAATTTAGTTCACACCTTGACGTTCTATACTATAATGTATGCCTATGACAAAAATTTCAAATTCTTTAAACTTATTTTGAATTTAATATGAATTTTCTTCACTTTTCTTTCCAAAAACCACAAAATATTCAAAATTTTACCGAAAAATTATGAATATTTTATGAATAAGTAGTATGCACATGCCTTCATGTACCAAAATCATAATATTGAATTTCAATATGGTTTATAGAACCAAAACAAAATGTGCAATGCAATTCTAATTCTATAGGACTTTGATGGTTCTAGGGCTTGACATTTAGGGGTTACTATTACATATTGTTCATTGCATTTACATGTATAACGGTGAAGACAAAATCTACAATTCTTACTCTACAAGTGCAGTTCAAAAATGAGGAACAAAAGTTTCATCGTTGTTGTAAATTATAGTACATTTCAGGAAATGTGCAAAATCCAGGAATAAATCCATACCTGTGACAGTGGAGTACTCAGAGCATCATGACAACCTTTTTTTGTGTTCCACCTGGTTTAGAGCTTTTGAATGCTACCACATACGCACCTGCAACATACCCAATCCAAGAATTATCCTAAACCCAGCAATACAGGCTTTGTAAAATTAAAATTTCATTGTTCAAAAATGACATAGAGTTCTCAGTATTATACAAACAACCAAAATTTCTACATCAACCCTTAACTGCCAAGGAGACCAAAAACTCGCTTGTCGATGAGAAACTGCTTGTATGGATGAAGAACAAATGATCTAAAAAGTTTGAGCAATTTATGTAGTGGTAAGAGGATGTTATTGTTTCATTTTGCTTGAAAAGAATATGTAATTGAGGTGATATTCATTTTTTAATACAAGAAGATGAAATAGAAATGGATCATCAAGGTTGCTTTTTGAGTGTATTTTGGTACTTCCTAGCTCTACGTGTTTGATTTGATATTTAGCCATTAAAATGGTATTTTTTGAACTTGAACCCAACTAATGAAATGAAGTTTTTTGGATCTAATTTGCACTGCAATTTGAAAAAATTCAAAATTCCTAAATTTCAATATTTTATTGCAATTTGAACTTTAGACCTATAACCACATTTTATTTATTTACTAATTATAGAGTGACACGGAAATTTGGTTAACATCATAATGTTGTAAACTATAATATATGCCTATGACAAAAATTTCAGATTTTTGAGCTTGTTTTAAATTTAAAATGAATTTTCTTCACTTTTCTTTCAAAAAATCATAAAATATTCAAAATTTCACAAAAATTAATGAATATTTCAGTGACAAGTAGTATGCTCATGCCTTCATCTACCAAAATTATAATATTCAATTTCAATATGGTTTATAGTGCCAAAACAAATTATAGAATACACTAATTTCATGAAAAATAATTATTAAAAAATTTAAATTTTAACAAATTTTAAAAAAAATTAAAACTTAAAAAAAAAATTAATTTTTTTTTAAAACTTTTTAAAATTTTAAAAATAATAATAATATAATTATTTTAAAATTTTAAAAAATAAATAAATAAAGAAAAAGAAAAAGGAATCCTCATGAACTGAAGTGCAGTGCCATGAGCTGGAGGCAAAAGCAAAAGAGAGGTGACAGGAGCAGATGGTGAGATTTTGGAGATGCGCACAAAATGAGGAGGGAAACATGGGAGAATAAGTTAAACTAGAGACACCAGGGACCCTGCTCTCCAACCCCACGGAGCTCCGTGGAGTTGGAGAAACTGGACAGATAGTTTTCTTTTTTTTCCAAAAAATCAAAATCTAATATTAAAAAAAAAGAAACTACCCCAACCCTATATAAACCACCATCCCCCACAAGAACCATTCACTCATAAGTTTTTCTCAAAGGAGGTATGTACCGTTTCGCTTGAATTTTTGCAAATGAACTTCTATTAGGATTTTCATCTCTTTATATAGGGAATTTATAGTCACATATGAATAGAAGACACAAATAATTGAAACATGATTTTTTTCTCAACTATGTATTATGTGCATGTGTTTGAAACTCAAGGATCGTTTTTATTGCAGACGAGAATTTTGTTACATATCTTCAAGTACGCTAAATCAAATCAAACTCTTTCATTTGTTGAATATTGAAGTATAAAAATGAGTAAATTTATTAAAAATAATCTAAAATAAGTTTAGTTTTCAACGATATGAATCACACACTTTAATTTAGTCATGGGAGGCGTATAGAACAAAATAATCAACGTGGGTCAACGGAAATTGAAACCCTATGGTGCTAAAAATAGCAACTTTTTTTTAGAAGTGTCCAAATAAAGTCTAATTTTCAACAATCGATCAAATTATACATTAGGGGGTTTAGAAAACTTAAAACTTGAAGTTGGGCATCGGGAAATTGAAACCCTAGGATGCTAAAAATAGAAAATTTCTCTAGAAATGTCCAAATGAAGTCTAATTTTCAACAATCAATCAAATTAAACATTGAGGGGCCTTGAAAACATGAAACTTGAAGTTGGGCATCGGGAAATTGAATCCCTAAGGTGCTAAAAATAGAAACTTTATCTAGAAATGTCCAAATTAAGTCTAATTTTCAACAATCGATCGAATTAAACATTGTGGGGTCTAGAAAACATGAAACTTGAAGTTGGGCATCGGGAAATTGAAACCCTAGGGTGCTAAAAATAGAAACTTTCTCTAGAAATGTCCAAATGAAGCCTAATTCTCAACAACAATAATCTCGAATAATAAAGTCTAGATGGGATATGTATGAAATGTAAAATTGAAGTTGGACATCATTAATTTAATCATAGAAGAACTAAAATTAGGAACGTCATATCAAAAAGTCAATAATCTCTAGAATTTTGAACAATAAGTATATACATCATGAAATTAGACATGGTAGTGGAGGTATTCAAATAGAAGTAATTGGACATTGAGAATTGCAATTCCGAAGTTCTAATCATATTAATTATTGTAAAATATGTTCAAATTCAATCTAGTGTACAACAATTGTAATTGTGAAATTGATATGGATCATGGGAACCCTATAATATTGGAAATGACAGTTGTGTATGAAGGATGGAAGAGTAAAATTGCTAAATATAGTACTTTATAAAGAAATTATTCAAATGCAACGTACATCACTATGATTTGAATTAAAACTTGAAATAAGGCATACAAGTGTTGCAACCATAAATTTCGAAATATTCAAAATTCAAATGTAATGTGTTTAAGACTATGTAATGAAAAATGCATGTGTAGTATGTACACGTTCTATATTCTACTATGGCATGTGATATTCAATTGAATTTTTTTATGTTCATTGTGTAGAAATGACCAGTATGATTGTGAACGATTGGGTGGCGCGGATCGAGGTTGCGTAAGCGAAGCATCCAATGTTGTGGGTTTCAGAGCAACCGATTGTGGAAGGGCGATATTTATATAGATAAAGTAGGTAGAGAGTAATGTAGTTGATGTAGTAAGAAAGTACACGAGTTTTTACTTTGAAATGTATACTAGTATTTTATTAAAATATATTTGTATTGAAGCATGTAGTGTGGATTTAAAATGAATTATTTCTCCATCGAATATTGCTGCATTTGTCTTTTGATATTGAAAATAAAGCTGGAAACATGATTTTACTGAAAGTTTTGTGGGCGTTTTAAAAACAATGATACCTAAAAGTTTAAGGGGGTAAAATTTTCAAAGTACACGAAATTCTTGAACGAAAATGACAAACCAAAAGTGCACTTGGCCAAGTGCATAAATACCTAATTCAGTGTTTAATAGTTGTTTGAATGGAAAGGTTTGAAATCTATATTCAATTTTGTTCTCCACCATATAAATGTATTAATTAAATTACTTTTAGCTCAATATATAAATTACAATGAAAAAACTTATAATCAATGAAAATCAGTCATGTCGCTAAATTTATACCCTTTTGCACACCATGGTAATATATGTCAAGTTTGTAACTCTTATAGAAAATTCAATTTCGAGGTTTTACAGAGCTTCAAAGTAAATTTTATTTTAATAGTTAAGCTCAAATGCAAAAAATCCATTTTCATGACTTAACCCTTAAAATAAGCGTCCCTAGTATTTTTGAGCTTAAAAACATCATTGTTCATGAAGTGTTGTAGGTCTAAATGAAAGTGAGATTTATAAATCTCAACTATACAATCTTGCCGTATACATGTTGTAGATGATGTGGATGAAATTTGGAATCATTTGACTACATAGATTGCATGATCTTAATGTTTTAGTGTAGAAAAATGATGTTAAAATTTTCCTAGCAACTCATTGTATGTGAAATTTGTTTTTGGTTTTTTTAAATGAAAAAAAATTAAACTATAAAGTGGTTCAAAATAATCATATGAATACATTGGTACAATTACTTTTTACCATAAAAATTTGATGTGTCCAACGATGGCTTTGAAACATGAAAAAGTAGTCCAAAAAGGGACCTAATTGACCCAAAAAGCATAATGTGTACTGAAATGATTCCCAAGAATTCATAACAACTTGGATTATCATAAAAACTCTACCGTGCAAACTAAACATCAAGGGAGATCTAACCCAATTTTTTTATAATAAAAATGGACAATAGATGCAAAATATGCAAACCGCCAAAGTTGTTGATGTCAAAATGAATGAAATCGCCGGGAAAAAAGGCACCTCACTTTGAGGGGCTCCCAAATTTTCATACTATATTGAATTTCTCTAAATGCTTTACCACAAAAACTAGACATGATGAGGACAATTTTTGGAATTCTTCATTAAAAACATACATTGGATGCAAAAGTTATGACTCTTTGAACTAAAACAAGGCTAAAAAATGTTATGAACATACGAATGGTTAAGGGTTAAGGACAAAAATCAAAAACATCCTAAACATACTAAATAGTGAACAATTTTTTAATGTCTCTTAGTGTAATTGGGATACTATGTAAAATCCAATAATAACTTGAATGGTGTAGACTTAACTTGAAAAGGTGACATGACCAATTAAAATCCTTCACCAAAAAACTGATGAAAATCATTCACACACAACAATAAAATATTAATTATTTGCAATTGTAGTGATCATAAAACAACTCTCACCAAAAACAACTTGTCATCTTTAACCAAAAAAAAAACAAGACCCTTTTTTTTGGGTACAAAATTATTTCTGATGCCTTCCTTAAACAACTTGTCATCTTTAACCAAAAAAAAAGGAACCTTTTTTTTTGGGTACACAATTATTTCTGATGCCTTCCTTAAACAACTTGTTTTTGTAAAAAGCAAGTTGTATTGAATGAATTATTTCAAACACCCATCACGAAAAAATTAGGAATTGCAACAATATTGTTGCATACTAAACGCTTAAGAGTATATATACAACGTGTAAAGTTCAAATGTGGTGTATGGCATGTAGTCGGGTGGGTTTGAACTTACAACCTTGTAGTACTAGGGATGATCATCAAACAATGAACCATCCTCTCACATGAATGTAAGAGGAAAATGATTTTTCTTATTTAACCTTAAGACTCTCAAGGCAGTGGTGGATTTAATAATTGCACAGTTCAATAATAGTTCAATAACAGTTCAATAATGATTTTGAAATCCAAATTGCAACAATACAATTTCTAGCTAAATTCAACAATACTGCAATAAACCTAAATCATACAAAAATTGTTGCAATATTGCAAGAGTACAATATACACATTGTTTCATAACTAAAAGAAATAAAAAACAATAATAAATCATTAATTAAACAATATTGAAAAATTGAATTGTAATTTTTAAACCGCAACATATCTGCTAACATCAATTGCTACAATTACAATATTATTGCAATAACTCTCAAAAATCAATAATGCAATAGAAGATATTGTTTTAGTACTACAATGCTCTTGAAACAATATATATTTTTAATTGCAAACATAAGTAACTGCCACATGTCAGTTGCAATACTGTTTCAAATTTTTTGGTTTTCCTGATGCAGTCTTCTCGTCCGATGTCCTCTGTCCATCCGCCAGTTGCCGTCCGTCTGTCTTCCGCCAGTCGCAGTTCGTCTGTTCGTTGTCGTGCGTCCAATTGTTCTCGTTCGTTGCTTGAAAGTTGTCCATTCCGGTGAGGACGTGCAACCTCGTGCTGTCCGCCTCGTCTTTGGAGAGCACGATATTTTCGAGGTGCGCGATTGATAACTGCGGGATGACAGGAATTTCACGTAGCGGTCGTTCTCAACATCTTTGTCTCATGATCCCATTCACCACTTCCTGAATTCTGCGCTTCGCCGCTGCATTTATTGTTTTCCGTCCCTTCCCATTCACCTGAAATGGATTTACTCGTGGGCGGGGCAGCTCTCCGAAGCGCCAGCCATAGCATTGTGCAGTGCGCCGGTCAGATTAGCAACATTACCAGCTGCTCCCCCGTTAATGGCGCCTTCAGATCGCGCAGATCAGCGGTGACAGTCTGTGCGAAAATCAAGAAGGGGAAGATGGGCCCCGAGGAGGAGTATCCGTGGCCGGAGAAATTCCCACCCGGCGAAATCACCGACGGTGCTCTCAAGTACCTCAACCGCTTCAAGCCCTTGCTCAATCCGCAGAAGCCCGTCACGCTCCCCTTCGAGCGCCCCATTGCCGACCTCGAGCACAAAATATACGAAGTATGAAACTCCCAATCTCTTCTTAAACCCTAATTTTTTATCTTATAAGGTTCCGATTCTCCCGAGCTCATACTGTCAATGCTTCCACAGGTTCGGGAGCTCGCTAATGAGACAGGCCTGGATTTCACCGACCAAATTGCCGAGCTCGAAGCGAGATACGATCAGGTCAGTTGTCACGTTGATTGCTTGCCTGTGCACTCACTCGAACCTCTTGATTACGACATTTTAGAATATTCTTCAAACTATGTCACATTGAAAAAGTGCCAAGATTATAATCCTTTAAGGACAAAGGTTGGTTGAGCACTTTTTAGTAGTTTATATGGAGGTTTCTAGTTACTGAAAAATTTATGTTTTAGAACCAACCTACATCGTGTTTTGTACTCAATCTAATGATATAAAAAGTCTCTACGCTTTAATTATACATTCCACAATATGATCCATCAAAATTGTCATTTGCAAACCATTAATCTTTCAGGTAAAGAGGTTTGAGTGAAACAGAACCAATTATCAATGTGTGTGGACACATGGCTTTTCTGCATTAGAGGTTTGTGGCACTCAATTTTCTGCTCAAGAACCTACATGTCATTGGGCATTCTCCAAATGTGTAATCCGTTGTTTGAACAGGTGCGTTCGGAACTGTATGGAGCTCTGACGCCAATGCAGCGCCTGAGCGTGGCTCGGCATCCGAATCGACCAACTTTCTTAGATCACGTTATGAACATGACTGACTCGGTAATTGGGCTAACCAGAGTTAACCCTTAAGCGTTCACGGTGACCAGAATGGCCACCGTATTTTTTGTGGACAGTTTTGAGTAGGTCCATTTGGACTATCTCATGTTCGATTTTTTTGTTTTGATCAACACATGCAATGATCTTCCCTAGTTTTAGTGATGTAAAATTTGGTCCCGTCTGAATTATAATTTTCACAATGATCTATTGAATTTGCCATTTTTAAGCTGTGGATCATTGGTTAAGCTTCACGTGAGCGCTGAGCTGTTCTTTATAATTTTATTAATCACTATAAAGAATACAAGATTTCTATTGATGTTCGAATACTCTAAGACTCTGGTTTTGTCTTTTCTCGCATTGCAGTGGATCGAGCTTCATGGCGACCGAGCTGGCTTTGACGACCCTGCATTGGTCTGTGGGATTGGGGTAATGGATGGAATGAGCTTCGTGTTCATTGGTCATCAGAAGGGCCGGAACACCAAAGAGAACATTCACCGGAATTTCGCCATGCCCATGCCCAACGGGTACTTTTTTACTTTAGAAAAAACCTTATGAGACGTTTGCTACTGAGGACGTATGTTGCAGTTTCTTGAGAGAGCAGCATTGCTAGCGAAGGTTTCTTCTAAGGTTGGCAACAACTGAGATGTCAGAATCCTTTGTATGCCTGTTCACACTTGCAGGTATAGGAAAGCTTTGCGCTTCATGCGGCATGCTGAGAGATTTGGTTTTCCTATCCTCACGTTTATTGATACCCCTGGAGCGTATGCTGGTGTCAAAGCTGAAGAACTTGGTCAGGTATGCTAAATTCGTTTCCTCTGGACAGAAACCAGGTACCTGTATATTTTATAAATGATATATGAATTTTTCCTCTGAATTGCACATAATTACTTCGAACCGGCAAGTTTTACATGATAGTTGGGGTAAAATTGGTGAAGAATGATCGGATGCTTTTGTATACGATTCCTCAAGATTTGCAGTATGAGAAGTTTCACTACTTGAGTTGTGAGCAGGGAGAAGCCATCGCTGTGAATTTGAGAGAAATGTTTGACATTCGAGTTCCAATCATCGCAACAGTAATTGGTGAGGGTGGTTCTGGAGGTGCACTTGCCATTGGGTGTGGGAACAAGATGATAATGCTTGAGAATGCAGTCTACTATGTAGCAAGGTAATTTCTGTTAACTATGAGTAAATCAAGTGCCACAGTTTTTTGAAGTGGTTACCAGCGTCATGTGTGGAAATTCAGTAGTACTGACATTCTAATGAGATGAATCGTTGCCGTTCTACATTCTGAAAGGCTTTTACTGTTTGGTGCAGCCCGGAAGCATGTGCTGCTATTCTCTGGAAGACTTCTGATGCAGCTCCCAGGGTAATATTCTCTCTTACTCGTAGAGTCTTGCCAACATAGACTGCTTGTGCCTTATTTCTTAAGATGTATTTGCTTCACACAGAGTTTGACCTGATTCTTTTTGTATCCAGGCAGCAGAAGCTCTGCGCATAACTGCGCGTGAGTTGCAGAAACTGGATGTTGTGGACGATATTATTCCGGTATGTTTTGCTGACCTTTTTAATCCCTTATTTGGTTGCTTATGTTCTGAACGATTGCGTTTTCTGCATCTTTAAAGCTGCGGCATTGTAGTTCGTCCCATTTCATTTCGAAAGCTTACAACATGAAGGTTTGTTTGTAATTCAACTCATCCTCTGAGCCGCGATTATTCTTTTGATAATGCCAGGAACCCGTAGGCGGTGCGCACTCTGACCCTGTGCAGACTTCCCTGAACATCAAGGCAACGATCATGAAGCATATGAAAGTAAGTAAATGATTCAAAGAAGTCTTCTGGCTCATGAGATTTTGAAAGTCCATCTTGCTCTTTCAATCAAGAATTTCTTGTTACATGGTTCTACTACAGTGTTGAATGAGTGAAGTCATATACAGTTGTATACGCTTTATGTAAAGTGCATGTGAAGCTTCATTAGAAGAAGACTTCGCAGATTTAGTTGCTGAGTTCTATTCAGTTCCCAAGTAGTTGACACTCCATGTGTCAAAAAGTCATAGATCTAGAGTCTCCCGGCAAGGTTTCTTTTCTCGACAAAAGTACATCTGTCATCATGCAAAACCAAAATTCTCTAGGGGGTGCAACAGTGAATGTGGGGAAGCAAGGCCAAATGACCAAGGAATTCTTCCTATTGTCGTGGACCCCTGAATTCTTTAATAATCTTCTTTCACTGTCATTTTGGTGTACATCGAACAGGAGCTGTTAAAGAAGGATCCAGAGACACTGCTGGAGGAGAGAAACGCCAAGTTCCGGAAGATCGGTTCCATTGATGAAAGTGGGGCAGTGGATCCTCACATCAAGCGAAACATGAAGAAGCGGGACGCACTACATGATGATGACGAGCTCAGGATGCTACCTTCTGGCAATGGAAGCGCGCCCAAGCTGCTCATTGCATCGGGCGAAAGCTCCAAAGAGTAAGTGGGTACATCCAAATCAGCTTTTCTTTTTGTGGCGATTTATCGCCCTCTGACGGATTTGAACTAATGTATGCGCGTCCCTCCAAAAATACTCCAGTTAAATGAGGACAGAGAGAAGGATACTGTTCCCAAAAAACGCTGATCCAAATGCTTTCACATGCCTTCATATTTTTCACGACGGCCCTCTAATTCCAAGGGGTTTGTATTGTAGTCCTGCATAGATTTGGAGACTTGACCAACCTTCCAACAGCACCAGTAAGGCATTTTAGTAGTAACGATTGGTTCTTGGTAGAATATTTCGAGCTCTGGAGCTAACTGTCGAAGGTCATTTCGATTCCATGGTTTCGATTCCATGGACGATTTCACCTGAACCGAGGATTAGAACTGTAGCTGTTTAGAGTTGCAACTAGTCATCTTTGAGTCACTTGGGGATCAAGTAAATGTAATCAGTTTTTTACTCAAGGACGGCATTTTCCTGTTAGTGATTGAGATGATGGTTGGACTTTCTTACACGGGTTTCTACAACCTTTGTTTTCTGGATTAATACCTCACTCTGGCAGTGTTGTATGGTCGTTGGTGGGCGCTAGGCCAAACCATTTCATACCTTTCTTGTTGGTTCACTTTAGATCTGAACCCATGCCATGTGGAAAAGCTTTAAAATTATGAAGAAAACTCTCTATGAACCTGGCTTCAAAAATTTTTTTCTTCACTCCACCCAACAAATGTGTTGCAAGTTCATTTCGCCTGCATCATGTGTCACTGTCAATGAGCGTCAGATTCTGACAGCGTGGTGTCAATGAATATCCATGCCAGATCTGGTAGGTCCACGTCAACCTCAACCAATCACAAGTTGGCGAGTGGCACTTTTTCAGACAAAAATTAACTTATATCAGAATTGACCACTACATGAAAGTTGTTGATTAGTGTAGTCAACACTAATTACGAATCTAACATTAAATGTCACACGCAACGATAGTGTTAGAACACTAAATGTAAAACCTCAACACTATTAGTCACACTCAGTAAATTGAAAGGAAGGGTAAGAAATTACACTTTGAAGTTTAGTGTTGAGTTTGACAATGTACACAAAAAGAAGGATAGTAATTAGATATTGAAACTCTCTTCGAAGGATTGTGAAAGAGCGAGGATTGTGAAGTGTGTTGAACAAAGACTCAAGGGTTGTTCAAGGTGGCGCCGTGGCGACTGCAAGCCCTAAAATTGTCTAACACTAATTGTCAATATCTTCACAATTAGTGTTGTGTTTAACTTGTGGTAAAAAACACTAATTGTAACATAACACCAATCAACAACTTTAGTGTACTAGGGTGTATGATCACATGAATTATTTCAGAATTTGAAATTTTGACATAAAATTACCTACTGAGTAATTTTGACCTGTGAACTCGCAATTGTGACAACATTCAATCCTGAAAGTATTCAAATTTATAGGGTGGAGGAAACTAGAATGCACAAGTTTCATTTGATTCACCTGCGTTTTAGAGGACAAAATTTGACCAAGAAGCGAGAGAATGTTTGCTTACGCGTTCAGGGATTAAAACCTCTGGATGTGAGTAACATGTACACCAACTTTTCCTCAAAAATGAACTTGGGTACAACGGTTGTGGAATTACACTGGCTACGGTACAGATATGGCTTGATCCCCTGGAGGAGGTTTGGCAGGAAAATGGTGCATCAAAAATGACCCAAGCGACCAAAGACACAAGATACCTAACACTTGGACTACAGACAGGATGCTTTGCAAAGAGCCATTTATAGCCAGAGTCTCTGCGGTCGCCTCCACTGCCTTCAATGAGAACAACAACCCTGCCACCAACTGTGCTGCACGGTTCAGTTGGTGAAGCCTGTACACCTGCCAACAACACACAAGTTAAAACCTGAGCAAAGTTGTTCAGTAAAATGTTCTAAAAACCATTTGCAACTTCATTAAAAAAATGACATTTGTCATATTTTTCTTGAGGGGCTACCTCCACTAAGGACCCACGATCATGTTAGCTGCGAGGTATGAAAAAATAGACATGTACTGAGTGTTGCCCTCTGTAGTGACCGTTGGACATTTAAGTCTTCATTTTAGTCTCCAGAAGAAGGGTGAGTTCTTAAAGAGGAGCTACACAAGATGCTGGATTAAAGATTAGTTTCAATCAAAACCTTCAACCTAAAATCTTCAATCCTAATCCAAGATTTGGTTTAAGATTTGGGGTTTAAGATTTTAGGAACGTGTCTTCAACCTAAAATCTTCAACTAATTCTAATCCAACTTCTTAAAGATTGTTGATGACTAGTTTCAATCCTAATACAAAATCTCCAAGCAAAATTAGTTTCAACCAAAGGATGCACAGGTAAAGTAATTTCAACCGTTGAAAAAAAGTTAGTGGTCCCTTCGTGAGAACTTCTCAACCGTGGTTGAAAGTTTACATCAATGGTGCCTTCAATTCAAGCGAATTCCAATTACGCTGTCCTTGGTTGAGCTGAGTTGAGTTTAGCCCTTAAAAGTCCAGAAAGTAAACAATGGACAAAATTGTACACAGATTTCTCATCCATCATCCGCTTTCTGCAATATAAAATTGTTCCTAGAATTTACTTGGGAAGTTAACATCGAGCATGTGTCATCCGATTCAAAAGAGGATAATTTGTGAAAATCTTACACCTTGTTTCATGCCACATTGGAAATTAAGCAACCAAATCTTATAGAAAAATATTAGTGATAGTAATTGTAGATCTAACCGTATGAATAGAATCTAAAATTCATAATGTCCAACTTTCATTCATACATCAAGTTTAAACTATCCCTTTTCGTTGCATTTTATAATGCATCTTTCCAAAACAGCCGAAACTGGAAACTGGAAACGGTGAGGACGTTTGGGGGATAGTTGAAGACACTCAACCCAACCCTCAGTGCGGCTCCATCCAGAGATAGTTATGATTTGAGAACAGATGAAGAAAGATAAATGATTCTAAATTGAAGGTGGGTGGTATGAATGCTGTTGAATCATACCTGAAACGTGATTGGGACCATAGTCCACACAGGAGACTTTTTAGCAATGACAAACTTTTCGAAACCCAATTGAACAGCCAATCCTACAAGATACGGCAGCAAGGCGGCAGCTGCTGCTGGGCCAGTCCATGGCCACACCACTCCAAAGCTGATTGCGGGTAACACCACTCCCAATGCCACCGAAATTATCATCGATACTCGGTATCCCACAGGAGGCCTGCTGGGTGTCAAAAGACTACCTCCATACGCTCGCACTGAAGAAGGTGATTGCAAGAGATGCTGCTGGTGAGAGATGTAAAGGAACAGAGAGACACCTGCGTAGAAAAGTGCCTCTGTACAGAATAGGATCACAAAATCTGCAGGGTAACAAGATAGTAGGCATTAGATCTCAAACAAAAAAGTGACACTCAAACTGACTGCTCCAATCTATGCCAAATACATAACATTATATGCCACGGTCATTTCCTCCCTTACTAAAGAGGTGAGAAGATGAATATGCTTCTCTGGAGCCCCAATCATTAACAGAGATTGAGAATGAAGTATTTAATCCCAGGGTGCACATGGTAGAAAAGCAGAATCAGAGTTGGGTTTCTAAAAGATAAATAGCACCTATGAAAAAGAAACCTCTCCAACACAGGTATACAATGTTACGTAATTCAACAACTCTTGATCACCAAAACTCCCCCTCTCAAAGCCTAAGCCATCATTCAGTCTCATACGGAGTTCATAAGGAGCCACAAAGTGTCTAATTAGGAAAAGCATACCTGTAAGAAGAGAGTCTTCCAAAATGCTCTCAAAAAACCTTCGGAGATACAAAGGAGGACCAACCACAGAAACTACCAACGCCAACGGTCCAAGCAGCCACAGAAGCGAGCCTCGGCCAGTATGAGCAGGCTGCAATTCCTGATATTCTGTGCTTTCAGGTTGCTCCGCTCCTGATCCTGCACTGTAGAATGAAACGAACCCGGGTTTGCCACCATATTGGCTAACAGGGGCCTCGCCTGAAACGCTAAGAGAGTCTTTCACAATTAAGCTTGAAGAATCTTCAACAGAATCCTCATTGTCTGAATCTAGAGACTTAGTATCTAATGAAACATTAGATACTGATGCACGCACACAGGCGAGACGTCGTTGTTCTGGCTTCAATGATGTGTTCGAAGAAGAAAGTAATTTCTGTTTCAGGAATCCGGAGTAGATTGGAGTTCTGCATATTGAGCTATGAGTAGACACTTGTGCTGATGAATAAAAGGCTTTCGAAGTCCATGTCCCTTGTCGACCTGCAGGCAGATCCTTGTCAGAATGTTTCACATACATACACTGAAAGTCAACCAATTCAGCAGTAATGCTACTTGTCTCTTTCTGCAGACTAGGTGAAGGACCTATGTACGGGAGGGTCACTGATTTCCTCAAAATTTAATTCAGATGGAGCCAAACATTATTGATTACCAGAATCAGAGAAGGACGTTGCATCTATTGGTCAGAACAAAGAAGGACGAAAGAAAGTCCCTACTCAAAAACTACTAAAAACAGAATGAGGCCAATTTGAGCCTGGCCATTAGGGGTTAATCAAAGCAAAGATGAAACCCTAAAAGGGAGTTCATTCAAATTGACCTGAGTATCAATTTTGAAGTGTGAGGTTGCTGCAAAGGACTTGGCTACGTCCATCGTCTGCTCGGAATGCAAACGATAGACATTTCCAACCGCACCAACAGTACTATATTCACATTGCTTAACCTAAAAGACACCAAAAGAAAATTAAGAGAAACTTGCGACATACTTCTCTTTTAAACTTTAAAAGAATAACGGTAATTGTCTGTAGAAGAGACACACCTCTGCAGGAACGTCTTTGAAGTTCTTGAGTTGCGACGTGAGGTTTGCAAAGAATCACGTCCTCGCCAGGGCGACAGGAAGGCCTAGCTAATAAATTCATGACTGCGCACCAAACAACGCTTATCAACAAATGCAGTCAATCAGTAACGTCTGTTCTCAATGACAACCTGCACCACAATCAGGAAAGAGGGGGAACAACCTCTAATCCCCCGAAATTCGCCTTCCGATACTTTGAAAATGGCTCTAAAAGAAGAGGAAGGTGCTCACGACGGAACCAAAAGAGACACTAACGAAAGAAGGATGCGAGACGGAAGCCCTAGAAGAAGAGTTAGGTCAGCGAGGTTTGTTAAATTTGGTTGTTCTTACCTCCAAATGGCGCCAGGAATTGCTCGTGAGCGAGTAGGCCAGCGACTGGGCAGCAGCGGCGGCGACAAGAGCAAAATGAGAATCATAAGAATGAGCAATTGGAGGAATTGTTTGCAAGAATTGCAGAAGAAGGTGATCTTTCACTGGTAACGAACTCTCAAGTTCAGGGGATGAGGAGGCTCGGCACCGACGAAACGGAAGAGTCGTAACATTCTACACCTACCGTTGGTAAGTTGGATATTCGATTACTGTTCCAGAATTTTTATTTTTGAATGATTATTATTTTATTTTATTAAATTCTTATGTATTAAATAAATAAACTACTTAGTTAGGTTGGAATTATTTTATTTTATTTTTTCATAGTAATTAACCCTTATAAAGGCCGGAGCCTATAAAATGGGATTTCCATGGAATTATAAATGTTTTCCACAGTATGGTTTGGCACTGTAAAAGTTATTCAAATTCAATATATGCAGGCAAGTTAACACAACATATAGAAAAAATTCATAATTTTCTGTCAAATTTTCAATTTATTATGATTTTTTAAAAGAAAAGTGAAGAAAATTCATATTAAATTCCAAATAAGCTAAAAAAATTTGAAAATTTAGTCACAAGCACAAATCATAGTGTAGAATATCATAATGTTAACCAAATTTATGTGTCAGTCTATAATTAAAAAATAAATTCAATGTGGTTTTAGGTCCAGAGTTCAAATTGCAATGACACATGCAATTTCACAAAAAAATTCAAAATTTCAAATTGGAGTAGAAACTATACATTGTAAGCTTCACTTCATTAGTTGGCTTCATATTCAAAAAAGACCATTCTTATGGCTAAATTTTAGATTATAGACAAGGCGCTTGGAAGTAACGAAATGCACTAACAAAGCATCTTTGATGATCCAATTTTTAACACATCTTTTTGCATATAGAAAAGAAAAACATTTCAATGAGGGAATTTACATCAATATATGCTACACACAGACCCAAGGAAATTTCAAAAAAAAGAGGATGAAAACTTGTTTTCATACACCTGTTGCATCGCTTCAAGTTCTGTACATCCATCGTTTTTTGGCGTTTGAGGGTTAAAGAGGATCTTGACTACAGTCACATATGTTATTAACATGTAATGCATTTGATATTATTGAGGTACAATGCAAGAAAAGTGAAAAAAAACACCATATTCAATTAAAAATATCCTGATACTTTTTAAAAATTTAGTATATTGCATAAAATAGAGTAGGACATCGTGATGTTAACCAAATTTCCATGGCATTCTATAATTAGATCTAAATTGATAGTAGTTAAAGGTCAAAAGTTCATATTGCAATAAAATATGTAGTTTAAGGAATTTTTCAAATTTTCAAATTAGAATAGAAACTAGACCTAGTAAGCTTCATTTCATTGGTTGGAAACAAATTCAAAAAAGAACATTCTAATCACATATTCTTCAATATATAGATTAATATCAGCTCAATGTGGGAATTTCCACTACCACGTGTTGCGCATACACTCAAGTAAGTCTCAAATTTAAAACTTGGATGAAAAACTACTTTCATTTGGTTAGAGAAACTATTCTCATTTGTCAATCATACACTTAGTATCCACATCGGTCTTTAAGGGTTAAGGTGTATTCCCACCTAGACTTCATTTTGTGTTGTAGTATTTCACCAAAAATTCTAAGATCATAGTGCAAAATTGATAAAAAAAAATGCCCCTAAAAAGTCAACTTATAAAATTAAGCGTCCAAATTTCTTTCATAAATCATTACCCCTAGAAATTTACATTTCAACCAATAAAATTTAATAATTCCTAAATTGTTACTATTTCATTTGTTATGGAATTACGAAATGATTTCGAATTTTAAGTTTTAGATTTTATACATAAATATTGATGATTGCAATCATAGATCGTAAGATTAGATTCCAAAATTCATAACATACTATAACTTTTGTTCATATATGAAGTTCAAAATGTTCCTTTTAGATGCATTTTATATTGCATCTTACAAAATTGCTAGATGTAGAAGGATTAAGTGTATTTTTCTAACTTTCAAGTGCATTAGCATAGAGGTGAAATGGTTGTTTTGAACAATAGAAATAGGTACGAAAGGATTATGAGTTTTTGGAAGAGAAGAACTTGGAGTAAAAAGGTTTTAATTAGAAGAACTCGAAACAAACTTTGATTGTTCAAATGAAGCAGTTTTTTTCCGAAGTTGCTCTACTAGGAGGGTTATCATATCTAGAAGTTTAGACCTCGTTGATTTTTAACAATTTAAGTGCCATTATCTATACTTCATCAGTCTGAAGTGATTTCGCACTGAGTGTCGCATTCATTTTGTACGGATTCTGCATTCATTCGTTTTTTATTTGACAACATGAAGTTTCCTCTCTAGATCTATATGTAAATAATGGGCAAATTCCATTTCTTTAAATAAAAAATGATTGAATGTAGAAACCATGCAAAATTATAACGACATTCAATGCAAAATCATTACGAAAAATGTACGAAACCATCAAGTATGGAAATTTGCGCTCGATTTTTTGAAATCAATGGGGTTTGAACTTCCTAAAGGTATAGTAATCACCCGGCCAAGCCCTTAGATCTTCCAATGACATCCAACCACCAATTATATAAAACAAACTAACTGAAATTGTAGACAACGATTGAAGTGAGAAACCTGAAAATTGTGACATGAAGACAAGCGGACAACATTGGCAAGAATGCAAGAGAGTGGTGACTGAACAGGCCTAGAATGTGGAAAATAAGAGACGCACAATGAGGACCAACATTTGAAGGCCGTAACAATCACTTTAGATTTAGACAAGTAGTTGTCCACTAACCTTTACCTTCATTTAATCCTTAAACGTTACAAAGTCTAAAATGTAAATCATATACAAATTCAGAGCTTCGTAACTTTTTCATTTAGTCCTGAATGATTTCCGTCCAAATTACTTTTACAATCCTATTAAATCCTCTATCAAGTTTTTTGTGAGGGGAGATGTGGATAATATTGAAGATTGAGAGACTACAATTTCCAAATTTGTTAAGTAGATTTAAGCTTACAATTGTCCTCTCATGTACACCTCATGTATATATTTGTCATTCTAATATCTACATTTGTGCTAGCATCTACTTTTATTCAAAGGATTGTGACATTTTAAGGATTAACCAACATAGTGTTCACACTTCCCTTATTCAATTCCTTACATTTTAAAGTACTCTTATACTAAATAGTGAAATTAGGTGAAGTTACCTTTTAACTCACTATGTCGACGTAGAGGCACATGCAACTCTGTAAGTCAGTCTTGGTATTAACGTTTCATTGATTTAGGGTTGATTTTAGTATTAAAAATTATTTTTCGCAACAGTTGTTGTTAAAACTTACTACATGAGTGGTAATGTGTGAAATGTCGAGAAAATAGTGAGAGGCAACCTAATTTCACTATTTAGTGTAGTTCCTTTCCACTAACCGCACAACGTGGCATGAAATCAATGGAACCGTTAGGGTTACAACTTATGAGAAATTTCACAACAGCGACAGACAGGCGCATCGTGAACTCCGAATTCCGAAGCATTAATTCCAGCACATGCAGTCCCCAAAAACATTCCATCCTTTCCTTCAATCTGGTCGAGCATCACACCCGGAATCCTGGAGTCACAACTTCTTTGGTATATAATTCGTTCATTTATTCGTTCAGGGACAATTCAGGATAGTAAGTTTGTTGGAATCATCACGAGATTCAATATAATGATGTGCTTCATGCGAAGATGCATCTGCGACAAGCGCAAATAGCCTCCAGGCGTTGGCTTGCGTGCTTGTTCCAATGATACCTCGTGTCCTCATCGCTCTCTCAACGTTCTGTAGCGGAATCCTCAATTCTTAAGAGTATTTTTTTTATTCTTTGCTTCTTTTTTAAGGTGGGAATACTGTAAACGGTTAAAATAAGATGATTTAAAGCTTCCCGATGCTTGTTCTTTATGAGAAATGATATTTCTGTGGAAGAGGATGAGGAATGGAAGTGATTCCAAAGTTGTTGTCTGTATAAAAATAAAATTAAAAAATCAGTTTTCAAAAGCATAAAGTAAGTCAAGCCCTCTACTGCTACTTCATGTTCTCTTTAGGGTCGCTTCTCACTATGCCCGACCAAGTTGAGTGTTCAAACTTTGTCTAGAGGCCAAAGGAAATAAGTTAAAAGTAGGTAATTTATTTTTTAATGAAAAATAATTGACGGACTCTCGATGAAAGTTTGGGTCTCCACTTTTGCTGAGCCCAAACTTGAGACGAGAGGTCGTTACTTTGGTAAAAAAAGTGTTGTCCTAACACTATAACATAACATGGTAAAAAAATCGCACTCGAAATTGAGTGCAAGTCTTTTGACCACCATTTGGCGCATGGCCATTACCATTGGAGGAGTACGACTGCAATTTTAAGAATCTTTCGGCATAGAATGAACCCTTGGAAAAATATTTTGAATATCTTTCCAATGGTATATTACATACTTTAAGATTCTTAAAATTGCAGTCTCAAATTGAAAGAATGCGACTGGAATTTTTTTGAGCGTGTACAAAACAGAAGCAAAAAGAACCGCACTCAATTTCAAGAGCGGTTTCTTTTTACCATGTTTTGTTATAGTGCATGTAGGCATTCAAGAGGTCAATGGATTTTGAACTTTGTTTTGTAGTGTGAAGGATCGAGAGGCCAAATTCTTGGTTTTTTGCAATCTCATTGGTGGAAACCGGACGGCCTTTTGACCTTCGATCACACTGTGAAGGGGCCCTTAGTCGTGAGCATCATTCATTATATTTGAGTGCAAAAGTATCAAAACCGAAGAACTCATGCAACCCTGAACCATTTATGATATCATAAGCAAATTGTGTAACTCTAAACTTAAAAGGAAACTATTATGAATAGTTGCTTGTAAGCGAGTTGTTGTGAGGATATGAACAAATATTGTGAGTTACAAAACGGTATCTTTAGGAGCTTTTAATTGTCCCTTCAACATTCTATTTAGAGATTCGAATCCAAAAATTCCACTTTTCATTCCACCACATCACTGTTCACAAACAACTATAGCACAAGTTGTTTATGGTGTTCTTACCTTGGATTTCATTTCACATGGTAAAGATAATATACCTACTTTGATAACCCTTCAAGGAAAATCTATAAGTATTTAATTCATGTAAAGAATAACATCATAAGATCCCCTAAAGAATTTTATGTTGCGATGAATATAACCCCTAAACATCCAACCACCCAAAAAGTAGAGGATGGACAAAATCACATAGATTTCTCACCCAACGTTGACTTTTTGCACTATAAGTTTGTTACTTGAGTTTTTTTGGGAAGTTGGTTTTGTGCAAGTGTAATCCAATTAAAAAGGGAATAATTTGTGAATTCTTACACCTCATTTTATACAACATTGTTTTACCACAAGTATGGAATCTTTTAGTCTAAATGTGCCCTTAAAAAAGTCAATTCATAAATTGAAGTAATAAAAAAATCTCCAAAAATCACTACACTTAAAGTTTCACATTTCAACCAATCACAAGAAATTTTATTCATAAATTGCCAATTTTTTTATTTGTAATCAAATTACAAAGTAGTTTTTAAATTTAAGTTAAAAAATTTATAGAAAAAAATATTGGTGATAGAAATCAAAGATCTAACTATATGGGTAGAATCTAAAATTTATAATGTACAATTGTAATTAAAATATCTCTTTTTGTGCATTGCATAATTCATCTTTGCAAAACTGCTAAAATTGAACATGGTGAGAATGTTTACTAGGAGATAGTCCATTCTAAGTATTTTTGTTATATTTGATGTAAAGAACTATAGAAAAGGCTGAGCTCTTATTGTGGAATGCTTTGTAACTAAGAGTTTTGAAGATCCCATCAAATGGAATAGCACAATTCATAAACACTAGTAACTATGACCTTTGCCATTGCCACAACTAATGTCCCATGACATAGGATCTTATGTCGTGGATCTTATGTCTACCGTGCATAGGATCAAAATGTCTACCGTCCGTGAGATCATTATCTAGTCGGTGTGAAAAGGTCTTGACAAAAGTCATGCAATATATCAAGTATGTTTATCAAGTAAGTTCAAACGTCTAGTGGAAAGTCACACAAATTCATAACTTTTCAAATTTGCAATTCATGACTCTTGAAGTTTGCAATTCAATTCAATTCAATTTTATTTTAAATTCTTAACTTCCACATTGCATGTCCAAATAAATTCCGTGCACCTCTCCTCATTGAGAGCTTGCCAATGGTACGAAGAACACTGCGAGGGGACACCCAGTATATGAGATATAAATTTCTAAACAAAAAAACCAAACAAAACAAAACAAATAAACAAACAAACAATAATGCTCATTTATACATAGATGTTCAATACGTGATTAAAAATTGAACATATTCACACAAATTATAATCAAAAGCTAAAAGCATGAATTTTGTAAAGTTATATATGAATTGTTATTTAAATAGTTATGGACACTATAACATGTCTTAGTATGACATAAAATTCACAAACAAGAATGGCATATAATGAGCAAGGCAATTATAGTGATCTAGTGCATCTCATTAAAGACTACGTCAAAAAAAGGAAGGTATTTTTAAAATCCAAAAAATTCAAAAACTCTCATAACTGAACACAATCTATTATACAAAAGTCGCTTCCCTTTCACAATTGATGAACAACGAATATTTGGAGATCAACTGCATCACCTCTAAAGACAACATTCAAAACTATCTACAACTCATACCATTCCAAAACTAATGAACAAAAAACAATTCCCTCTATTTTGAACCCCTAAACTTTCAACCATCTAGAGAATGAACAAATTTCAACTTAGATTTCTCATCCATCCTTCACGTTTTGTAATATGAAATTTTTATTGAAACTTTTTTGGATAGTTTGCTTTGTATATGATTGTGTGATCCAATTTGAAAAGGGATAATTTGCAAAATTCTTATGCTTCATATTATACCACACTAGTATGGCCCCTGTTGTTTCCACAACCAATACAAAAGGTCACGCAATGTATCAAACATGTTTATCTAGTATGTTTATACGATACAAAGATCATGCAACATATTTAGTCCATCTTGACTTGTCCGCAATGTTTATCTTGTCCATTGCGACTTTTGATGTTTGCAATTCAAGTAAAAGAATTGATTTTCAAAATCGACCATTTAATTTAAAATTCATTTAAAATTCATAACTTTCACATCATATGTCCAAACACCACAAAACAAAGTCTATGCACCCGTCTTCATCAAGAGCTTTCCAAAAGTACCAAGAATGCCTTCAAGAAAAACTTGCTCTATAAGATCTCAATTGAACAAAACAAACAAACATTCTACTTTAATGTATAGATTGTTCGATTGAAAATTTGGAATCTTTCAGTCTAAATGTACTCTTGAAAAAGTCAACTTATGAAATTAAGCAATCAAATTTTTTTTCAAAAATCACAACAAATGTCATTCATAAATTGTCAATATCTTATTTGTAATAAAATTACAAAGTGATTGTGAATTTGAAGTTTCGAAATTTATTAAAAAAGTATTGGTAACAAAACCGTAGGTCTTTAATGTACAACTTTTGTTCAAACACCAAATTCAAAATACCCTTTAACCCCTA
>CAXARX010000596.1:0-21714 GCA_963971425.1 Bryoerythrophyllum caledonicum | reverse complement strand
CTGCTTACCCACCCCAACAACAAAATCGGTTCACTTTGTTTTGTCCCATTACCTAAATTAGGCTCATATTGCCCACTTGGAGGCAATTTTTTGGAGTTAGTTTTTTTTTCTATATTCAATTGTTAATCTATTTGTTAAATGTTAAGTTGTTTTTTTAGTAGCAATCATTTTAACCTTTGGTGCTTATAGGTTAGATCCATTTGTTAAGTGGATTTGGATTTTTTGTAAAAAAATTTCACCACTAAAAGGAAAAATGGCATTTTAATAGTTTTGTCTTTGTATTTGTAAAGAGTCAATGCTTGAATTGTACCTCCATAGTTGTTGCCCCAAGTGGTTGTTGTGATTTATTCTTAGATTTACTTGTTGAATGCCACATTTAATTAGTTTTCGACTTTCGAAGAGTCTATAATTAATGATTGAAAAAAAAAGCATTGGATGACAATCATTGAGAAATAATGCAAAACATTGGGAGATATGTACAAAACATTTAGAGATCTATACAAAGATCAAGAGATAATCATTTAGAAATCTCCAAATGTTTTATTTAGAACTGAATGAATAGTCCAAATTTTTTTGAACGTGGCATTTGAGAATTTGAAGACTATTATGTCTACAAGATATAGATTTGTAGTATCAACTCTCAACTCCCATTAAGCAATAGTCTTCTGAGGGAGAGTGGAATTCCTTTACTTTTATAGAGGAAATTGCTTTGAAGAGCTAAAGTCACTAGTAGAAAATGCACCTTAGATCAATAGGCTTTAGGGCGTCCTTACATGATGGGTGGGTGGGCAAACTTCACAAGAGCTCCTACATTTGCAAGAAATTCATGCGAACTCTGGTGGGTGGAAATTTGCTAACTAAACAAATGACACTTATTGATTCCCTTTCATTGATTAGTCTTAAATCGATAAGAGTAATCACCTATAACGGTGAAGCTATAAGTCCGGTTTTTCTGCTTGCCCACACCAACAATAAAATCGGTTTACTTTGTTTTGTCCCATTACCTAAATTAGGCTCATATTGCCCACCCATCCATCATGTAAGGACGCCCTGAGTCACTTTAGACAAATTGATTTGGACAAAATCAACAAAATTTAGTTAAACCTTAAACCCAAACCCTTCTAAGCCCACTAGACTACCATCATTGCATCAAAAAAGTCCCTACTACTAATTCAATGTTGGTTCAATAATTTCAATTGATTTTAGTATGATTACAATTAATTAATAAATACATACTAAAAAGTCATTGTAATAGTTTCAAAACAAAATTAAATTACCACTATAATTATATAGTTTTCATTTAAATATATATTTAAAACATTTAAGTTTTAAGAAAATTTTCATCTTGGATAATTTTTAGTGCTAAAATTGTAGGAATGTAACTACAATATTTATTTTGGTGCTATTTTGGCATTTGATATGATGACACTTTCACTATCAATCTACGACTGTGTTGTTAGCTACAAGTATGGCTGTTGTGGTGGATTGAGGGCTAAAGATTTCTCGTACTGTTGTGTTAGGATGACTGAATGTGGGGAGTAGTACTGCAATGCCCGCTTGTGCAGGATTTGTAGTGGGATTCTGACTTGTTTATCTGCTCTGGCAGTTGGTATGGAGCCATTTTTATTTGAGCTCGTGGGAGTGTGATGGAAATTGTACGACGGAGGTGAGATGCCAGCTGTTGTAGGAGAAACGTTGTATCGACCTTTCCTGCTCTTACTCCAGGAGAGTAGAGTGGCGCTTGATCCTTCGGAGCTTGTGGAGCGCGAGTAATTAATTTGTTGATTGATGATATCTTGCTGCGCAATTAGTGCAGTGCAATTCAAATAGCAGGTCCTCTAATTCATCCCGGCTTTTTTTTTGGCTTAGGAGTAGATATGGGAGTTTCACAGACTGAGCAATAAGAAATGAGCCGTTTCGTGAACTAGGGTTTAAGATTTTCGCTTGAGGAAATTTATTCAACTTGGAATTGAGAACTCGTGACATATTGCGGTCCGTGGCAATCAACATAGCTATAAGTTATTCAATGCTGATGACTGCGTGATTACCAGTCTTCGAACCTGAAAGAAGCTTGGGCCTGCAAGAGAAGAACACTGATTCATGTCTTTCCGGATTAGGTCTTACTCCTGGCAAAGCTAGAAGGAACTGCTCAAAGTGTGTTCTATAGATGTGGTGTGAGCTGCAACAGAGGTCAGTGGCAGTAGTGTGGATTTAGAGCCGGTAAGATGTACCGAACCGATTGAGAACTCACGTTTGTGTTGCAGAGTCGAAAGCGACTTTGCTATCACCTTTGCTTGCTTCACATTTGAACGATGTGCTGGAAATGGCCAAACAGGTGCCACATATGCTCATTCCTGTCCTATTCACCCAATACAGTAGGATCTCTCTAAACCGATCGGTCTTGGACCGGTCTGACAAGATTACGTTAGGGAGGTTAGGGCGTGTTCGCATGGCTCGCTGGATCGGAGGTGGAGCTCCAGTTGGCCCACTTTTGATATCGGGTTTATTTACATAGGGCTACTGGATGTGAATCGATCTTGTCACCACTTTATTCCTCACAAACATGAGGGATTGACAAATGACACATTAGAATTCAATGAAGTTTCAGAGATTTTCATTGAAGGGAAGATGAGGAAATGGAAACAAGTTTAAAATGAAGAAAGTTATTCAATGACAAACGAATATGAAACAAGTGACAAATAATTGAAATTAAAATAATAAGTCGGATTGATAGAAAAATATCGAGTTTGCAAATCCTAAAATCAAAGATGGTAAACGAAGAGATGAACCGGAGCTCCATATCAAGAAACGGGTTCAGATTCTCTACACGCGATCCATCCGGACCCGCTTTGACATCGAATCCGCTCCACTCATGCGAACACACCCTTAGAGAGGTTTATTGGCTTCTGGAGGGTCATTTTTAGTCACAACCTTTGTTATGTGACCCAGACCGGGACCAGTCTGACAAGATTGGTTTACAGAGGTTCATTGGCTTATGGAGGATCGACTTAGGGAGGTTCCACTGTACGAGGTATGGAGAATAGTGTGCACGTGTGCACCATGGGGCAGGAGATTGGGCAGCGCGAACATCAGGGAGGAAGTCAAAGTTTGTGTCAGACTGGTAGGGAACGAGACAAGTCGAAAACACATTCCGGGAACTGGATTGAGCGATCTGGCTGGGTTAGGGGTTGACTTCTGACCCCTGTTGCGGTTCATGGATGTGTTATGACCAATTCTGATAGGTTTCCATGCATATTTCTATATATGTCATTCAAACGATCATAATTTAAATTAGTCTTGTCATTCATGTCAAAGGAGAACTGTAATTTAGTTTGGACCTAAGTTTTTGATGACCCTCTTTGAAGCTATGGTAATTTTCAATAGTCAAGTCAGTTGATTGGGGTTGTATGCTAATCAATGGGTGTATGTTGGATTCTCGCCTCAGCAATTGATTGATCCCGTAGACAGAGCTGCTCCTCTTGAAGCTGCAGTGGAGGTTCGCCGTCCTTGGGCAGCTTGTTTTGCTTCTATTTGGCCGCCGGAAGTGTTAGGTATGCGGTTTAATTTGTGGACTTTATTTAATTAGTTCGGGTTTTCAGGATTGGAGGTAGTAGCAGATTTTTGGCACATGTAGTTTCTTTTCAATTTGATGTGTTTCTGTCCACAGGTTCAATTCTGAGGTCCATTTCGGTGTTCTTTGTAATGTTCTTCAGTAACAGTTAGTGCAATTTGGTTTCTGTAATGCAGGCAGATAGTGATGGGACTGCCACCTCAATTGGTGTCGTGGGATTTAGATTGTAGACAAAAATTGCAGAGCAGGAGAGAACAGAGAAGTTTTTTGTCGGTGCGTGGACTAGGTGGTGCACAGGTGAGTGAATTAAGCGGTTGGATGACTTGTGACATGGGTTGGACTACTATGGTCATGCTGACTACAAATATGTCGAAATATGAGGTCTCCTTTACAACAATGTTTGATATAGAGGTCACATTTTTCCCAACGTAACGGGATATGAACATGGTTAACCGAACCCTAAACCCCGGTATTGATGGGAAGAACGCTTTCAATGGCACGAGGTTGCTTATTAACTGAGTGTTGACGTTTGTGTATCCAGGATATCTGTGCAATCTTAGTCTTCAGGTCTCCATGGCCTGTCTACCTTTTTTTATCCCTGCCCTTGTCCTCTCACATACGAGGCAGTGGACCAATCCGGTGTTCACCATTTTCATCAGTTTGGAAGGAATCACCTTCGAATTCCAATGCTTCAGGTATGTATCATATGCCCATCGTCACAGAAAGAGTTTGCCTCTCCTGGTGAGAATGTGACTGACATGGGTAAAGCATGTTGCGGTGGATTCAGGTGAACTACAGTCGGTTGAAGAACTTTGGAAAGAGTACTTTGCAGATCCTACGCAGTGGTGGGACAACAGAGCTGACAAGGTATGACTAGATAAAAAAAGCGGATACAATACTCGGCTCAACAAGTGACGGGATGTTTCTTGCTTGTACAAGGCCATGGGCACTTGTGGGCACTTCGTAAAGCAACAAGTATGAATTGCGTTGTTTGCTGTCATTGAGTGGAGTGAACACTGCTCAGATCATTGCATTGTCATCAACAAATATGCAAATTGGGGCAGTATTGATGATGCCCGAGAAGTTTTTTGGCGAATGGAAAAACACGACGTGATCTCATGGAACATGATGATCGGTGGACTTGCAGAGCATGGATTTGGGCAGGAGGCATATGGACTCCTTCTCCAAATGCACAGAGTGGGCTGTATACCAAACGTAACTACCTGTGTGAGCATTCTGAATCCATGTTCAAGCGCAGGGGCTTTGGAGTGGGTGAAGGAGGTTCAGAGGCATGTCCTCGATGCGGGACTTGAGTCGGATTTGCGTGTGGGCACTGCGCTTGTCCACATACATGCAAATACTGGCAGTTTGGTTGATGCTCGGCTAGTTTTTGACCGGATGGAGGATCGTGATGTGATCACGTAAAACGTGATGATTGGTGGACTTGCAGACCATGGATGGGGGCACGAAGCCCTGGAAGTGTTCAAAAATATGATTGCAGATGGTGTGAAGCCTAATGTGATCTCCTTCGTTGCAGGGTTGTCGGCCTGTAGTCATGCTGGCCTTGTGGATGAGGGCCGTAGACTTTTTCTGGCTATGACACAAGATTATGGCGTCGAACCTACTGTAGTGCTCTGTACCTGCATGGTGGATGTTATTGGCCGAGCAGGACATTTTGAAGAAGCAAAGCTCTTGATTGGGAATATGCCAGTGGAACTAGATGGGGCAACTTGGGGAGCCTTGCTTGGTGCTTGTAGAACGTACGGTAATGTGGATTTGGGCAAACTTGCCGCTAATGAGCTTCTCAAGTGGATGCCTCTGCATACGTGGTTCTCTCGAATATCTATGCTGCAGCTGGCGGAGGAGGTGTTGTGGGTGCGCACTATGATGCAGGAGAGAGGTATACGCAAGGAGCCATGGCGTAGCTGGATAGAAGTTGATAACAAGGTCCATGACTTCGTCGTAGGGGATACTTCTCACTCAGAAGCGAAGGAGATCATGCTGAGCTGAGGAGATTGAGTGAGACAATTAAGGCGGAAGGCTATATTCCCGATACCCGGCTAGTGTTGCGGAACATTGATGAGGAGGAGAAAGAACTTGCTCTTTGCTCCCGTAGTGAGAAGTTGGCTATTGCTTATGGACTCATGCGGACACCCCTTGGAGAGCTAATTCGGGTGTTCAAGAACCTTCGAGTGTGTTCAGACTGCCATACAGCAATCAAGTTTAAGTTATCTCAATGGCATGTGGTCTTCTTTAAGGAAGGACTTCAATTAATATTTCATGTGAATAGACTTCTTCAAAGGACTTCAAAATAATCAATTGATATTTCCATATGACAATAAAGAATCCTTAGATTTTGATATTGCCAACAAAAAGATATAGGTTGAATGATAGAGCTACAATTATTTCTATAGTTAAGTTTGTCAACCATTGATTTTGTATACTAAAAAACGTAGAGGTGACAACCTCTGAACATGTTCCTAGAATCATTTCCAACCAATGCAATAGTTTTCAATCAATGATCAACACTATTCACAACATTGTTCACTGATGACGACCAATGAAGAGCTTCAGACAACAATGTAGGCTACAACTAATCAGGATTGCCAACCTCGTCATCAATAACCACCACAAAAAGGGTACTGTACAGCTGCTGTGGCAATGTTGAAAATTTTAGACCATTTGATTGTGTAGATTGCAAGCTTATAGAAGAACTAGATTTTTTGGACCTTGTTCAATAAAGTAAAAAATCTTGAATTTCTCATGGAATGACGTTTTTGCACTACTTATAGTTTTTTTACCATTGTCTATTGTATAATGATAGTTATCATGCCAAATTTAAAAAATAAATGAGTTTTTTTTCACCAACTATTCAAAGTTGTCCTTTTTGTCCAAGAAACTTCAAGCAATATAACTTTTAATTTGAGCACTCAATAGGAAAATATATATACTGCCTCTGTTCCACTAAAAACCTCTAAAATTCTTCCTGTTAAGAAATTAATTATATTTTCAATCAAAGTGTCAAAAATTCATTCATTCAAGAATAAATAACCCATTCCTTTGATCTATGCAAAATCTCAAGGTTAGACACTATCATTTGGGCACCCAAAATTCATGTCAAAAGTGTGATATTTGAACATATTTTATAATTGCTATGAGCTCTGTCATTCTAGATGATTTAAAGGGTGGTGGCTGGAATGGGATTGTAATGACATGTTCCCCATCCTAAATATTCAGAAATAAAAAAACTGTCCTACTTTATGATCAAATTTTAATAGCACCAAAGTGGTCACTAAATAGGCTGTCAACCCTACTATTTGACAAAGCATTTAGTACAAGGTGTCTCATATTGCGAAGGCCAAGCTTGTAAGGCCATGGGAATGCTTTTTGATTGTCTCACTTACCCCCACAAAGTTGTTCAATGCAACAAACACTCACTAAACAATCAAAAAAACGAAAAGGACTAGAAGATTGCATGTCATCTACGAGGTCCTCAATAGAGATGTTCAGTATCAAAACCCTCATCTTCCTAGAGAATAAGAGCATGTGTCCCTTGAGCGATCATGTCCTCAGTCAACTATGAGAGTGCCTTCTTCTTCACTCTAACCTCAGATACACCTTGTATATGCAAGCCTTGGTCCATCGCAAAAGATGTTGGAAGTGGGGCAACGTCATCTACCTCTTTTTTGCCTTTGTCTTTACTTTCTCTTCCCTCTCCTTCTCCTTCTCTGCCAACCTTGCAATGCAGTTGGCCTTTTTTTTCTCTTCTATGCTCAAAACATTTTTTTCCTAAGCTTCCTTCTTTCTGTCATTTCTATCCCTCCTCACAATTGCCCTCTTCCTATGCCTCTTAGAAAATGCTCCAAACTGGTCCACATTCAATTCAACGGCACCAATTCCCTCAAATAACTTCCGGTATTCTACTTCCGACGGTGGTGTAAAGGGAAGGGGGCAATTCAAATACGACCCTCCTCCAATAAGATGTCATGTGGCAATCTTACGAAGTTGTTCGTAGTGTACATGCAATCTGTCGAACTACAGAGAGGCCATGTAGACAAAAAAGGAGGAAGTTTGCTCTCATAAATTGCACTCTTTGATTGAAGCTCCAATTTGAAATGCTAGAATGTCAATGAAAAACAAATCATTACATACAAGTTCTAACCTCAACCAACAAACCTCATACTTGGATGCATGTATATATGGGACAAATTCTTTTTTAAAGAAAAGAACATTGAATAAAGAATTTTAATACTATTGTGCAAACAAAATTAATGATTTCTTTTAAAAAAAACATTGTGTACCAAAAGTTGGGGGTCAAGCTGTCACCTCCAAGACTTTAGTCGGATCTTACTAAAGTCTTGGAGGTACTAGATTGACCTTTGGTATACAATGTGTTTTTTTATTTTAAAAATTCATTTATTTTTATTGAATTTTTTTAATATGGCATTGCAATTTATACTCTTCATCATTAATTAAAAAATAGAAATGTGCCAAGTTTAAGAAAAATTTCCATAAACACTGTAAAAAACCCGTGTTTTTTTTTTGACGTATTTTAGGTAGCATCACCGTGCTCTTGTGTTAAGACGAACGTCAAATGTAACATCCACATGTTACATTTGACGTCCTTCTTAACACAAGAACACAGTGATGCTACCTAAAATGCGTCAAGAAAAATAGATGTTTTTTATAGTGAAAACTCTTCGAACCGCAAGAATAGAGTCTGCGTAAACCATGAAGGAATCGCCCTTTTTGAAATAATTGGCGCCCTTCGAGTAACCCATGAAAAGTTGCTCCCAAATCTTCCTCTTCCATCCTTCAACATAATCCACTAGGTGCTCTAGACGTAGCGGAATTTCCATATTCAGCTTGATTTTATCATCCTAATTACCAAAAAGATCGAGGTCATTTTTTTGCCCAAAACCACTCAAAACTACCGTTTTTGCTGCATTCATCCATTAAAACTAAGAAAATACTTTAAAAGAAATATAACCATAAGATCTTGTACTTTACTTGCCAAAAATCATGCAGTAAAAATTTCATGAAGTTTGATAGTACAAATTGAAAGATATTAGCTTTCAAAGTTGAAAAAAAGTTCTTTGAAAACTAACTTGAAATTTCAAATGACTTTGACCGCCATTTGTAGAAAGTCCCACGCACACCCGAATCATTCCCTCGCACACAAAATTGCTCTAAATGTGAATCTTGTGTTAGTACAATAGCATACATAATCAATCCGTCGCATGATTGATTAGAATGTATCCTCTTGGGTCCGACGACCTCTACAACCGATTGACCATTGTCTATTCCCGAAACTAGTCATGCGACTGAGAGAATCAATCCCAAGCTCACATTGTCAATCCCTCGCACCCATATTCAATCCCACGTGCTAAGAATCAATCCCAAGCACATTTGAATTGCGCGTTGTATCAATCTCCAACACATTGAATGGCGCACAAAGTCAATCACTCGCACATCCAAATTGTACCTTCTCGGGTCCGATGGCCTGTAACCATTATGACCGGAGGCCTGGGACGAGACCAGTCAAGACACAACTGTAATTAGTCCCTCCAACACAAAATCACTCACATTCTCAATCCCTCGAACAGAGAACCAATCCCTCGCATACAGAACCAATACCTCGTACAGAGAACCAGTCCCTCGCAAATAGAATTGTTCCTAAACACAAAAAACTGAACATCAATCCCTCGCAAAGCACTATTTTTTAGCTTCATTATCCATACCATTCAACAAGAGATGGAATGCACATAAAAACACGAGATCAAGACACCCAATCACAAATTTTCGTGGCCATCCGACCAGATCTTATGAGCGAGGACTTACAGTTTTGGAACCATGCTCTCGGATGCTCTCCAATGACCTTCTACCTGGACAACCTCTTCGTCCGAGTTCATCATCATCCTAGGGTCCTCTTTCTTTTAGACTAAGGCAAACATCGCTTACCATATTACTCCACTCGATCTAAATTTTCTAATTATTAGTAGCCAGAATTTCTTTGAAATTCTAACTTCTGCATAGTTTGTCGAAATGCCACCAAAAGCATATATATCCGCTCCTCTTCTCGTTGAGCACTTTCCAATGATACCACATACACTCTTAGGAGACAAGTGGTCCATGAGATATGAGTTCTCCAAAACAAACAACCTAATTTAATATATAGATGTGAAGTTAAGTATTATTAACTCCATTACAGAAAAGATCCAAAATAATTTTGGAAAACTTCACTACATAGAGTTGAAGAAACAAGGCTTGATTAATATAACCTATTGAGTTGGAGGCAAGAAGGCTTAGGACGAAACAAGGCTTCACCGATGCATGAAATTGTTTATTATTTTTGAAATTTACCTTGCTATATTTCAAGAATGCAACACTATACTAGTTAATGTTTGGTGTGAACTTGTTTCATATACAAAGTCACGAAAATACAATATCAAGATTTTTCAAAAGTAGAGATCTTCAAAACATCAACTATTTAGTCAATCCCTCCAAAGCTTTCTTCATTGAGCTACATAGATAGAAACTCCAATCCCATTAGGAAGCAAGTGTGAATGAAGTGTGTGTTTGTCTTTTCAATGAACTAGGATCACTGTTGCAAGACTACTCTACCCTTTCGAGAATAGACATTATAATAACAAACCAATATTGAGGACGAATAACGTGGTTTGGATAAATGTAGCTATACAGTGGTGTGTGGGTGCGAGTTTTTAGAGTGACGCTTGTTTTCAATTAGGACATTTCTCACGCTGTCGTGTAGTAAATATGTACATAGGGTAAAAACATATTATAATATGTTTTAGGGTGGATTCAAGAAAGACCGGTCCTATTCTCTGTCACGATTCAAGTGATGCCGTTGTCTTTTGGTATAACTTTTGGAGTTGAAGTCCTAAGAACTCGAAATTTTTATTGGGAATGGTCAACTTGATGATAATGAGACCCTCTTTTTTTCAAAGAATAAAAATAAAAATTCTATTTTTCTCCGCATTTCCTGAATTTGTCACTCTTTTAGATATTGGGGTTTTCACTACGTTGTGAGTACCCAAATTGTATGATGTATGTTTGAAATCCGGGTGCTCTATTCGTACACTAGTTGGGCATGTGCGTAGCAGGGGGCATGACAAAATATTATATTTTATGTGCTCTAAATGCTAGCTAATAGCGGTCACTGGTGCGCGTATTATCTAAACAATTGAAAGGTTATTATTGGAATGTTTTTGGATCAAATTCATTAACATGGTTTCCATACAAATGGCCAATTTTTTTTATTTTTTATTTAATGAAATCCTATTTTCTAGAAATTAATGTTTGGAATTCTGTGTTTTGAAGAAGAAACTGGACCTCTGCCCTTCCATAATACTAGTTGTCGAAATCCTAGTACCCATTAGTACTATGGAGGAGGCCACCGAATTGCTGGACTTGAGACGTGGCACATGGTGCCAGGAAATCAGCAGCTGCCGTCGCTCTTCATTAAGTGAAGTCATTTATGCATGCACTGAATAACGTTCTCGATGGATGCTTCTGCATGCTAGCGGTTGAAGCGCCATTCTGGAGTAGGGTTCTTGCCCAAAGTCATGCAGTTTTGGCGAATCCGGTCCTGTGGACAACGCTTATGCTTGCAATTAAGAAGATCCTTGAAGCGTGCAAAGAAACGCCGATGGAGGATACGGGGCCCCAGCAGGTACACCGCGGCGACGGCCACGAGATTCAAGGCCTGGTCCGCGCACCAGAGAAGATGCACGCGTTGCGCCGCCGCTACGGCGAGGAGATGTATGGCCTGGTCCGCGCACCAGGCAAGATGCGCGCCTTGCGCCGCCGCGACGGCGAGGAGATGTAAGGCCTGGTCCGCGCACCAGACAAGATGCACGCCTTGCGCTGTTAGAGGAGCACTGCAGGCAAGTCCGGGAGCGCCAACGTCGGAGTCGTGCACGGCTGAACTTAGTGAATGTGTACACAGAACAAGATGCTTCGTTGGAGAGCGATGATGCAGAGGGTGCCGCCAATGCACCTGCTGATACAACAACCGCCAATGAAGTTGTAGACGTTGCAGACCGGAGGACGGTAAACAGACTTGCCAATCGCATCTCCGATTGCATATTCTCGGAACTCATGCCATTATACAGTGCAGATCTTCGTGCAGCAGTCTTACACAAAGTATTCACGAGCGTTCACGTGCAGCCGTTGTTACCTGCATATTATTCAGCTCCTATAGATGTTCTAGTTGAGAGACAGATTTTGGACAATATCCGTGTTGAATTGCAGCGCACAAAGATTCCTCACACTTCAGGGAAATTGGCTAGGAAACGCTCCATTCTTGAAGCTGTGGTATCCGAAATTGAAGCAGATTTCAGTAAGTTCCACCTCGTTTTGGGCATGAAGAAAATCAATTTGGAGAATGCGATTGACCGTGTGCGCGCATCTTCCGTGGCTGAAGGTGCTAGGTTCATTGTTCCTAAACGAACGAAACGTCAAGGAGGCATTCCTGATGTTGTGAAGGCAGCTGTGACTTGTTGGTGGTGCGAACAAACTCGTGTAAGTCCAAACAGGAAAGACATTCGGCGGAAGCGATTAGGGCCTAATGTATACGACACACATCCGGCTCATCTTCTACTGGAAACACAAGTTCGATTATGATGACCTAAATTTTATTTTTTTGGTACATTGTCTTACACAGCACATGCAATATATCCTTGTCATTACTGTTATATTAGTAATATTCAACCACATCTTACTTTGAAAGGGTACTGCAAAATTAAAATTCTGTATCTTGCCTTTGTAGGCCTCTTATCACTTGCATACAATGATTATGAGCTTTGTTGATCAGTATTACAGAACAAAAAATTGTGGCTACCTGATCCTGCATTCTATATGTCAGTCTTGTAAATAATTTCACTCCTCTCATTAGTTGACAACTTAGTCCTAGTCCTTCGACACAATGCAGTTACTAATACTACTATGTGAACAATTGTGACTGATAATTGAGAGTCTAATTTATGGACTAGTTTAATGATCCATGTACTACTTCTGACCATCACAAATAGTACTAGTCGCTCTATTTTGTTGTCCATACAATACAGTAGGTACTTGTACATGCTATTGAGCTACATATCCAGCACTAAAGAACTGTCGTAATGGCCCGAACTCCTTTCTGTCCCCTAGTAGTTCTGCTTTTCTTGGACAGTACTTGAATTCTGCGTTGCTAATACATTGTCAACCTCCAAGATACTATGACTGTACTTCTCCATAATTCCATTTGTACATTAACATACCTACTGATGCACATAATCAGTACTACTGCATTATGTTGTTCCAATATGACTACTACCTTAGTTTAGATAATGTTGTTGGTGTAGTTCACTATTGCCATGTACTCCGGAAATTATTTCGAGAACTCTGAGTACATAGCAATAGTATTATTTTTTTGCAATTGCAAAATTTCATAGTATTTGACACTTCAGCGTAGTACTTCATATTACCTTTGCTATTCGAGACGTTTAGTATTGTTCCCGACCTGCTACTATGAAGTACTCTGTATAATGATTTCTGTGGTACACGGATTATAAGCAACACTTCGTAAGTAGCATGAGGACTTAGCACCGCTTACAACCTATGCACCATAGTGCACAATAGTACTCTATAACCTCTTAGAGAGTAATCATAGATATGTTACAGAGTACTATTACATGTCTTATAGAGTACTATAATAGGATTTCAAGAACTTAGACGAAGGAATTATTGAGTACTATAAATCTTATGTAGTACTTTAGGGGTCCAGAACATTAGAGTGTAGTACTACGGTAAGGCTTCTGGTACTGCATAACCTTCTGGCATTGCTTTGTTGTATGCATCTAATACTTCTTTGAACTTCATAGTCATGCAGATGTGCTTCCAAGTTTTTAACATCTCTTCTGAACCACTGCCAACTTCCTTCCTAAACCTCATGTTCCAATGTGAATTCTTGTATGACATTCTTTTCAGTATTTTGAATACATGCTTTTCTATTTCACAGTAAGCTAATCACTTTGTTTCCAACATTGCAGAGGCAATTGTATGATCGTTTTGTTGCTGCTTATCCGGAATGTATCCTCATGTACACATCTTTCAATGGGCTGCGCCCATTTTTCATCATCAAATGCAAAGAGCGTAACGTCTGCTGCTGCCGATACCATGTGCAGATACTGTTCCTTTTGGAGGCGTTGAATGCATTTCGCGATCCACGGAATTCGCCGCACTTTCTAGTCCAATGCCATTGCCCATGTTTGTTGTGCAATGCTGCAAATGGAGAGGAATGCCACTTGGGACTCTGCCGATTTCCAGGTGTCACTCCACTGTGGGAGTCCATCCTTTGTCCCAAAGCTCCGGACAGTGAATTTCACCGACCCCAGTGCTTGCTCCGTGAATGTGGAGAATGTGGCGTAGCATTCTTCAGGATTTGTCCAAGAGAACTGGAGAATGTTCCCCACCTGAATATTCAATGGAAGCAATTTCAGTATGAAATTGTCGGCACATCAGCTGATGGACGGGCTAAGAAGCGCATTACTAAGGTTGCCCGCACAACATCTTTCTCTGAGTTCCTAGGTTTCTTGAAACCAACTGTACAACATTTCATACGCCATAATTTTGAGGCTAGATGGCAAACTGATCAAGCCAAAGTACTACGGGAAACTCTACAGAGGCACACAGTTCTAACACACATAGACTTTGCAGAGAACTATACATTTGAGGTGCAAAATGAGATTCAGTCTATGTACTTCGTCTCCACACAAGTTACCATCCTTGTACAAGTCACTTTTCACGCTGCTTCCAGATTTGGTGATGCAGACGATGATGCTGACCTCATCAGAGAGACACATTACTATATATCTGATGACCGCAGTCACGACACATTATTCGTACAACATTGTCTCCTCTAACATTGGCGTTAGTTCACGTCAAATGACTTTATACCAGATAATCACGTTGTCTTCAGCGATGGTTGTGCTAGCCAGTTCAAAGGGGCTAGAGCTCTGTACTTTGCTGCAAGGTATGATGGCTCATTCATTTCTAGGAATGCCTAATATTATAGCACATATAACTCTTGAATTGGTTTAGAGTAAGGCCAGTACTGAATCCACTCTTATATTCCAATATAAGGCATGATTTCTTTGTTGTGTACAGCTTAGAATTTCATTTGTTCTGACTAAGGACGAGGACACCATTGTCTCTTTCTTCTGCAGGTATCCTTCCCTCAGTGGCGGCTGTAAAATGCTTTGGAATTTCTATGGATCTGGTCATGGAAAAGGGGAATGGGATGGTGCTGGAGCGGTAGTCAAGAGAACTCTTCGATCCGAACAACTGCTAAACCCACAGAGACCTCTTAAAAATGCTCTTGATTGTGTCACATTCTTAGATGCCACTTTAGCTGGCCAAGTGCCAAATACTGGAGATCGTCTGAGGTATTCACTCTATCGTGGTGTCTTATTCCCTATTTCTATTCATGGAACAATGTAATCTAGCATGATGGTTTACTGTTGAACATGAACTCTGGTTCTGTTGATTTGCCCTTCAGTTCGACTCAATTGCTTTAAATGCCATGTTCCTTATTTAATTAGAAATGTCTTCATTCATTTCTTAGTGTTATGAATGCTACCTTCTCTTTCTGAAATATAACTCCGTCAACCTTCTTTGGAGTATTTCAAAAGCCATTTTCTCTGATTCACTTACTCAAGTACAACTCACTTTGAACAAACTGATTATCTGCAGGTCATATCGGTACTTCCACCTTGTTTGCCCAGAGGATGTTGATCAACGCAACCAACATTCTTGTGATGGTATTCCCGGATCATCAAAATTTCACTCTGTTTTTGCTAGGGATCGGTATGACCCAACTAAGCTTCTTGTGAGAGAATTGTCTTGTTTTTGTGGCCCTTGCTCAGAAGAAGATTTCAGCCACTGTGAAAACAAGGAATATGTGAAACCTTGGAGAGCTATCAAAATTCAAGCACGTAATGTGGAGTTGGGAAATCCAGAAGACGAACTAGAGGAAGGAGAGGACATTTGGGACTGGGAATACAGTGTGGAAGGAATGGCAGATTTAGTGCAGCCGGGAGATAATTTTGCTGTCCCTGCTCCTTCTGACAATGAAGAAGGGGTCTCTTTCTATATTTTGCAATGCCAAAGTCCTAAGTTTGTACTGCAAGAAAACTTGGAATGCAGTTGGGGAGGACACTTTGAAGCCGGGGACTCTGTCATTTCGGGGAAATACTACCAGAAGTGGGGACGCACTGCGTTGCAAAACTATGTGTACTTAAATAATTCTCAAGTGGCTCATGTAGATGCCCGTACTGTTCTAGCATGCAAATTTCAAATGATTCCAAGAGAGCATCGAGTGAAAGGTGGCAATCGTGTGTACACATTGCCTGATGAAACTTTGGATGTTGTTAACAGTGCACTAGAAGCACTGTAAAATGCTTCCAATATTTGTACAGTTCGGTTTCAACTACTGCTACACTCTTAATGAAGTGAACCTAACCTCACCACTTGTTTGATGCTTGGATATGGAGATAGTGAATTCAATACTTCAGAGGATTAATGGGTGACTTCCTTACTCATACAAAGACAAGGATACATGACAATTGCATTGTATAAATTGAAATGTACTGCATTTACTCATTCACATTCATTGCAAAAACTGAGATATACATTCTCGAAGTGTCCTCAGTATTTCGTAGTAACGTGTAGCACTAGGTAGTACTTCTACACTAATTTCAAGTACTCTAGATAGTACACCGACATTGTCAGGCTTAGTATGTAATACTGGGCAGTACTAAAACTACTTATTAGTATTACAAGATGTAGTACTACTACATTGGAACGCTACTACTAAATACTACTTCATACTACAACATGTTACTTAATACTTATACATAGTATGTAGTAGTACTAAGTAGTATTACTAGCAGTGCTTCCGACCTACAAATTTACGTTTGGTTTTCCAACAGTAAATTATACTTTGAGTATTTTCATCTCTAATACTATCACCCTATCAAACTAATCCAAACCAGTAATACAATACTCAGAACTGTAGGTACCATACTGAAGTGTGCAATTGAATGTCATTTTCTAGTTCATAATGTCATTGTAAATTGTGTACTATAAGTAGGAATATTTCATATACAAACCTCGGTCTATAAACACCACTGCCAACGATGAGACTATGTGTAGCACTACTCTATCACTCATCGTCCTCTACAGTACTCACTATTGCAATGGCATTGAAATGCCAGAATTTCATCATCAATCAGAAGACCATAGTCCCAAGTTACCTCCTCCCCTAGAGAAATAATGCGATTCCCAAAGAAGGCCACCTGCAACATGGCAACTGGAGAATGTGAGCAAGCTGTAGCCTTAGCACTCTCAATGCATGCCAGATCTTCAAGAAGGAAAATGACATCCTAGGAACAGTTTGAAACTTACATGATAAAGGACGGCACTGCTCGTATCCACCCACATGCATTTCCATCAAATTCGCATCGCCACATCTGCTACAACATTTGAAAACACATCAGATGCTCATTGACGTATAACAGTAAATAAAAAAAGATAACAACAATCATGCCTTCCTGAGTTAGTTTTACCTGTGATTCAACCATCTTGCCACATTAGTGACAGTCGAGGAGTCTATACAGAGCAAGGATTCATCGTTCTCATCTCGGTTGGTCTGCCAGTCTGCAGTGAGTGAAAGCGCAAATTTCAGTCGATCACCTTTTCTCATCAATTCTGCATTATCACCACTTCTTCGGCATATTCAAAGACGAAGTGTCCAGGCTTTAGATACTGTAGACTGCGAATGCTCCATCCTTATGTGTAATAACGAAGAACACCTAAAAGAACATCATTATTCACAGTAAATGAGTATGTCACCGAAGTTCAATTCTGATCACCTATAAAAGTAATAGGACGTGTCAGTTTGCTCTCACCTTCAAATTCGCTGTCAATCCATTCTAGACAACTCGGTTGTGGCAATTTCGGGCACACTTACATTTTATGTTGCACTCTCTAATATACTGCAATGGGAGATGGCCTCCACATTCTCCATCCTTGTCATCCGCGCATGGGCAACGGCCACTGCAACAAGTCAATCCTCTTTTTGCTCCATTTTCGTCGCCTCAAAAACAACACAATTAAAGAGTGTGAGACCTCCAAATACAAAATCAATTTAAACAAGCACAAGTAATTAACAATTAGCCATGCTTCACATAGGAGGACTTGAGGGACGTACCTCTTTAATGTATCGAGATGGAGGAGGCCTCTATTCAAATAAGGCATGTCCTCTTCTCCCAAGTCACATTGACATTTTGCAAGCACAGTAGAGCACCTGTCATCCAGCTCATCAGCAGGTGACGAGCTGTGGAGACGCACTGGAGGAAGCGTTTTCATAGTAACAGAGGCATAGATTCTAGGTCAACGAATATAAGTGTAAGATTGATCAAAGGCTATGCCGGAGGATTCTGTGTCACTGATGATAACAGGAACCCTCTCTAAACCTTTAGACAGTCAACTTTAATATTCCCTGGATGCCCCTATTCATAGCAGTATATTATGTAGAGCCAAAAAACCAATTTACAAAATAGACACAAGTAGAGAACATGGAATTTGAAGTGCTGGAATCTCTGTGTACAAAATAGAATAACTCATCCAAAGTCATGTTTGTCAGAAAGCAATTGTAGGAAAAAAGCATAACGTCAAAAAAAAAAATTGTCTGTGGCTATGCAATACATGAAGTCCATTTACACAACCGGAAGCAACTCCAGTGCTACGTGAGCGACGTTGACTTTGTAGAACCACATGGCTAGTTGAGGCCGCACTGCTAAGAGCAAAAGCTTTAGTCGGAGATGCGCTTCTGCCTACGGCCCACAATCATCTTGTGGACCATCAAACCACTCCATTGGTCCCGTCACAGGCATTGAAAGTTCAGTGCCATTGCTCAGCCGATGCCACCATTAGTGACCCCGCTCACGAGACTAGAGTTTTCTCTCAGACATTCTCCCTGGTGCATACATGATTACATGGAAGCTGACATCCCCTACCAGTGTCACTTACTTTTTTACCACCCACCTTTTTGTGTTTCCGTCCTAATGAAACTGTAGCATTTGGTGAAGCAGTGCTTGGTGCCGCTACAGTTGGAGTACTTCTAGCACGCAAAACTCTGCAAGGGATTTCTCACAAACAGAGGTATCTGTTTTCGTACCCTTTCCTGTAGAAACACAGATATTCCACAACAATTATTACAGTTTGCCGTTGTTGAAGCAATTAGAAAGAAGCCTCATGTCAAAGACAACTGTATGAAGGAACCTCATAACGTGGAGGTCTTGTAAACAGCTTACAGCACAGCATATTCACATTTTGGTTGAAGACGTGATTCCAAGAACATGGTAGAGAGTGAGGAGCATGTGATTTATATCACTTAGTTTAAATGCTGACATTCCCTAAGGTGCCTAGCAATGTGCCATGGTCTGCATTGTATACTACCTTCATTCTTCCCTTCCGGAACAGCTGCAGGCCGCTCGATAGGAAATTGAGTTGTCGCTTGCCTTCTTCAGATGCTTCGGTGCCTGCTGGAATGCCATATTGTAAGGGTCGTCTTGGGTGCCGCGTCCATTACTATAGAAGATTTTCATAAGGGAAGACATAGGCACTGTCGTTGGAGAACTTTGTCCCTGTACAATCATTAGAAAATAGTAAAGTCCTTGCTTAAGGGAAAAAGAAAATAGGTGTGCCATAACCCTAAACCACCTCTCACTGAAGTTGTACAACTCAGAAGTAATTAAAGTATAGAAGATGTGTGCATACATGGAAATGGTTCCAGGAATTATACAGAGCCAAAGGACATGTATGCAAACTACAGGAAGCTTACATGAAGTGGATTTCTGATGACTTCATCATGTGCAAGGTCGAGTGTGGATCTCTGATCAGCAGCAAGCAGTGACGTTTCCTCGAGTGCATCAGTTGCATCTATTTCGAAATCCAACCTCTACAGGCGTAGTGTACTCTTCCCCAAGCGGATTTGGCGGAAGAACCACATCAGGGTTCAGGTTGTTGGAGTCAAAGGTGATACTACTGTGTCCGACGTTTAGAAGAAGGTTGTCACTAGACAACCCCAGAACTTCGGCAGGCTTCTGCAACAAAGAATTGACGATAGAGTCCTCCTGAAGTTTGCTGGACGGTGTGGAAAGCTGCGACTCCAGTGGATACGGGGAGGCTTGAATTTCTGTATGAGGGGCTAATGGAATAAAGTCCTTCTTCTCTCCAAGAAGCTTTCATGTCATTTGACAGCAGGTTCTGCTGTTGCACATCGACAGACTTGGAAAGGGTACTACCCGAGACGGACATACTTGGTGCACTTTCTTCAACAGTAGCGGAAGCTATATATGCCACATACAGCAGAGAAGCAGGGATTAGCGGAATACAAAGAATTTACATATGAAAAACCCATCATGTCTTCTAAAACGCCCATGGAGCAAGCACATTGTATCCCCAACTCGCTAACTGGGTACAAAAGCGAGATTGAAATTCAGAGGGGTATAACTGAGCACTATAAATTCAAAAATGTATTAGTCATGCTATAGTAATGAGCAAAAGCAAATACATTGTGACTAATACCAAGTTCCATTTTGGTTGCCTACACATTACCTAGAGTTGTCTTCACTGGGTCGGTCTGAGGTTCAGCAGGGCTGGCCTCATCAAGCAATTGAAGAACAATTGCACGTTCGTGTGCGTTAAATATTTGGTTGTATTGCCCAAACCCCCAACTATTGTACCATGATTGAGGAACAAGTCCACACATTGGTACAGCACAGACAACATTGTTTTTGAACCACCTAGTTGCACACCATGGATGGTACAAGTGTTGGCAAACACACAAAATTATGGCAAACTCCTTAGCGACATGACTTGGCGGCTGCTGTTTTTGATAGCAAACGCAGTAAAGTTTCTCAACTTCCGACCTCATATCCTTTGACAACTTCTCAGACAATGAGAAGTCGTTCCTAGATTTTTCTTTGCCAAACAGTGCCTCAACTTCCGCCAAAGTAATGCCCTTCCCTATCTTCATTCGATGGCTGTTCATTCCCTGTTTGGGAAAGACAAAACATCGGGCAAAAATGTGTGCACTGAGGGCAGGTGGGGGCCGCTTCTCTTCAGCTCTTAGAGCAGCTAGGTACCTAAGGCACTGACTTTTGGTGAACTTCCGCTGACCCTTCTCTTCCACCCTCTTTGACCGTCGTTGTTGGGAAAGAGCGCCCGTACTGACATCCTTGAAGTCGCTATCAGCTTCACCGTTTGAGCCGTCTTCAGCATGAGCTGATGAAGTCTCTGATGAAGAGCCCTGGGTCAGACTTGCCTCCGCTTCCTTCAACTTCAGTGGGAGAAGGTGTTTCTCTTTTCCTGATTTTGAAGTACCTCCCAAGCGAGGCGTCGTCATCTCATCTGCCTTCCTTTCCTCTTGTCTATGCCAGCAGCTCTTGAAGGGTGGCATAGGACACAGGCCCCTTGTTGTTGGTGTCCTTGGCCAGAGTCGCCTTCCTTCCTTCAGACTCCCTAAACGGCTGTTCTTGCCGCCACTACCATCCGACCCATCTGAAGATCCTTTCGAGCGTCCACCTTTCTTCATTTTTGCCGTACACGTAAAGTGAGAAGGATACCTTGCAAACAGAAATGGAAATGTGAGCTTTTCACATGCCAGAACCCCTAAGAACTAGTGGCAAGAGTACAGGACGAGTCATGAGGTAATAGTACAGGACAATGAGGAAGTACTTAAAAACAAAACAACAGAAAAGTAGACTATCAGCTATAATTCGCAATGGCATTGAAATCCACCGTTAAACCCTAAACTTGGGTATACGGAGGTACACCATGAACCACTCGTACAGACACATGATCTGACAAAATAGAAGAGGCATAAAGAAAGCACAGTCAAAGGGAGAGGACAAGAACGAAGGAAAAACACAGAAAATGCCAAACTTACTAAGTTCAGAAGGCGCTCTTAGTCTTCTCTTTGAAATTGAAGAACACTACCTCCGAAATCGCTTATGTACTTTGTCTGTAGGTTGTGCATCGCCTGCTAGCAACATGGCACGCATCATTGCAATCCT
>CAXARX010000595.1:0-17232 GCA_963971425.1 Bryoerythrophyllum caledonicum | reverse complement strand
AAACCAGACGCCATTGTCCAAATGCTAGACCCGACCGAGGTAAAAAAAAGAGTGAATGGGTACAATATTTGTATCCTCTTTTACTTGAAGAATTCAACCGCCTTCGCAAATCAGGTGTCAAATTTTCCTCTCTTCTTCTTCGTGAATTAGCCGTTTCCATTCTCGTAGCTCCCGAGTCCATTTTCACAGCCCATTCTCTTGATCCCAAAGACAACATTTTGTTGGTCAACAAAATTACTCCGAATTGGGTCAATCAATTTATGGAGAACTACAATATAGTCCTTTTCTCCCAACGTGGTCGTTTGACTTGTAGTCCTCAAAAAGAACTTCAAATTGAATAGCAAACCGCCTATCATATGGGGGTCTTACAAAGGGGATTTGCATCAGGGGAATTTGATGAAAATCTCATGGAAAACCTGGATGAAACACATTTCATTATCAATCTTGACAATGGCAGAACTTTAGGGTTTAGGGGGGATACAACTGTCAAATACACTAAAATTGTCTCGAGTGGGGAATCTATGACTATGGTGGTTTGCATTTCAAGAGGCCATCGTGCTATGATAGAAGCTCCTATGCTTATTTTTTCAAATGAAAATAGGAGCTATCCTACACGAGGTTTAATTGATAATATTTCCGAGGTTTTTTATAGATCAGGCCCTAAGTGTTGGGTGGACCAAACCATCTTCCCCGAATACTTTTTGGAAAATCGTGCATATCAAGCCGACCTTCATCACCGTATCAAGATCATATGGCTTGATAATTGTAGTGACCATTCAGTGACCCCCACATTGGTTAATGTCCTAGCTGCCAAAAATATAGTTTTCAAATTTTTGCCACCCTATTCTGCTCACTTTTGCCAACCAGCAGATACATTCCTAATTTCAAAAATAAAAAATGCATGGACAAGACGGTAGGAAGCCAAAAAAAATGAATTGATACAAGAAAATGCTTGACAAAATGCACCCCGGGCAGATGGACAATGGTCAGGAAAGTTGTCCAATCTTGGGAAACGTTTTTCCTTGCAATTGGCTGGTGATAGTGTAGATGTTAATTGAGAGGTGGATTGTGACAACATCTCCTATGCTAGAAAAGCAATGATTTGTTATGGCTTGGCATTAGAACTTGATGGATTTTGGAGTGTTGGACAATTATTTCCACATCTCCGAGAGATTATTGCAAAACATTTGCAATACTTCCAAAGGCAAGAAATGCCCAATTTCAATAAGGCAGTTAAATTATTTTTTTAAATATTTTACTATTTTTCCTCTTTAATTTCTAGCCTACAACTAGGATTATTAAGTTGTACTTTTCATCCTTCCTATATTTAGTAACATATACACACATTATGAATTTTTTTTTAGCATTTCAACATTTCATTGTTCATTTCAACATTTCATTGTTTTTTTTCAGCATTTTAACTTTTCATTGTCTTTTTCAGCATTTCATTGTTAATTTTAGCTTTTCATTGTCTTTTTCAACATTTCATTGTTTTTTTCAGCTTTTCATTGTTTTTTTCAGCATTTCATTGTTTTATCAACATTTCATTGTTTTTTCAGCATTTCATTGTTTTTCAGCATTTCACTGTTTTTTTCAGCATTTCATTCTTCATTTCAGCATTTCATTGTTTATTTCAGCATTTCATTGTTTATTTCAGCATTTCATTGTTTATTTCAGCATTTCATACACCACTTTTTCGGACCATTCCAACTTCTATATTTTTTTCCCATCTAACACTAAATGCACTATTGTACAAATGTTGAAATGATCAAATTTTACTATAAAGCTAAAATAGTGTTAGAATGAGTAAATAATGATCCAACACTAGCCTTGCACATCACTATTAGTGTTAATTTTGACAATTAGTGTTGCCAACACTATTTACCAATTTTAGTGTAGTGATCCAAAGCACAGAGAGTATTCTTGCCGGCGTTCTAGGTTAGTTGTACATTGTGATTGCACAGTCTATGCATGGAGACTTGTGATGACTTGTGAGTGGCTTACTTGCTATTTTCAGATTTTCATATCGAGTGATGGAGTTGGGCAATTCTCTGTAAAGAGCTCCCCACAACCATCTAATCACACAAACCATCTGTCTTTTCTTCCATCAGATATTAGTGTAAAAAAAACCAAAAGGACAGACAAGGTTCTACATTGCTTGACATGTCCTATCTGATCAGCGACTCAATAATATGCAGTACTTTTAGCTTCCTCCTTACCGCTGAAAGGATTCCAACCTGGGGGCATAATATTTGGCCAGTCCCCGCGGCAGCCAAGTCGAACATACAAACTCTTTTTACCTGCAACAAAATGCTTAACATCAGGATGAGCACTGCTATGTCTGAAGTCAAATTGTTTTTGGTGCAACGCCTCTACAAAAGGGCTCCAATATTCAAAACTCAATCCATCACCAAAGAAAAAACATCACCTACAAAGAGATTCTAGTCATTTGACTACTAAAACACAGTTCCTACATTCACTATTGCACAACCCCTAAAGAACTTTGACTATGATAAATGATAAATGTACTACATGACAAAATTTACCTTTTGAATCTGTGACTCTTTGTCCAACTACTTGAGAACCGGTTGATTTTGAATCTATGACTGTTTGAAACATGGATGGGCAACTAATTGGGAACTTATCATTTGAAACGAGAACGAGAGTTTGAAAAGGGTAAGACACGAACTTGGCAGTTCCTTGTCGGCTTCGAGAAGGACCTTGAGAGCACGGAGGGCACCTTCGGCTGCAGGCTTTGCAGAATTCTCGTCCCAGCCTCCAAGGGCAACAACAACATCAGCCTGTGCATACGCTTCTGAACCACCCCGCTTGGCCTTCGCCGCCTCTTCTTCCGCAGCCCCCTCATCTGTCACACGCCGATTGGAAACAACTTGATCACCACTAAGATATATAGGGTAGGGACGGTCAAAATTGACAGTTCTGGCGCTAAGCATAGCTCCTATTATTATAAGAATAGTAAATTTATTACAGTTCCTTGTTAGCAGGATTCCAACACACCAAAGGATGTGTTCTTTGGATACCATATGCAAAAAGTTGTGGAGTTTCAAAGTTTTATTGATTTTATACCAACACTTGAACACATGTTTAGATGGTCTACAAATGTTCTAGAGAAAATTTCAGGAAGAATTCCACTTTGTAGCTACATAACAGATTTGAATGAAGTAATAATTATACAGATTGAAAGAAATACCCGTTGCAGTGGTCTGGTTTATCCAGACGGTGAAACCGGCATGTAAGCTCTTCCAGTTTCCGTATTGAGCACCCACACCTTGGCTGCCACCTAGTGTTGCAACAACGCAACGAACATGCCTGCATCAAACCACTTTGAATCCTCAGTTGGGAAATGGCAGACGAGATCCACAAAGCAGCAGAATGTATTTGGACTTCATTGTGAGATTCAACCACAGCCATCAGGAACTTATCTATGCATCACTGAAAGAAAACTTGTGCATCTCTCCTCTAGTATCAAGTCAAAGAAGCTAACGAGCTAACGACTTACGAGCTAAGGCTATCCAGTATTGCAGACTCAGTTTCTGAAACAGACTGATCACCTTCTTCAGCTGCCACTGCAAGACGAGAAGATAAACCTTAGTATGTGGACTTCATCCTTGCAAGAACAATAGAACGTGAAAGCAAAGAAGTCCGAAATCAAGACCACGAAAATTTGTCTTCTTTTAGGGAATAATCAATTTCAAGAATTCGCATAAAATGAGAATCAGAACGTTTGTCAGCAACTGTGTTGACTTACACTCTGTTGGTGATTTGTTGGTGTACTCCTGCAGTAGCTGCTGAGTTTGTAGAGCCACACACCTGCACCCAGAGTCCAATTCATTGAGCTCTTCTCAGAGACTGACAATCTAACAGAGGTCTGAAGTTGAAATCAAGGAGGTATATAACTCAAAATGGTCAAAATCACATACTCAAGACCAGTAGCTAGCTCCTTTGCAACAGCCCAATTGACCTCAGAGGAACCGCCAACAATGTACACAGAAGTCCCCTTCAGCAGCTGTGATACTCCTACAGTCAAAGAAGCCCATGCTTCCTTCAAAGAGGGCCATTTCACATCTTTGTCCATCTTTTTCAAGCTTAAAACGATTTCGTCATTGTCTATGTACCTGCAGGTCGATCCAATATGCATCCTCAAACCCTAAACTGTGCCTTAAATTATGTACTAGATAAGTGGTCAAGACATAACCCTCTCCTCCAGACTGAATAAAGGCTGTTAGATCTTGGACAGGATAGGGATTGTGACTCTGGACCCTCCGGCAACGCGCCATGTGGTAATGAAATGAAAATTGAGAGGGATATCATTCCCAATCAACACATTCTCAACGACTACAAGATCTACGTTCTGTGCACATGAGTTACGACCATTCTTTCAAAATGGCTTACCAGACAGTTTCGGACGACTTCACACGACCATAGAGGCGAGTTGCAGAATAAATCATACGGGGTCCTTTTGCAGTCCGAACAGCTATAAACAGGGCATCATCTTGGGAGTCCACTTGTACGTGACGGGCACTCACAGTGGCATTATCTTCTCCCACTATGCCATCCGGAACTCGCACACGCACTTCCAGGTCTGCACCATCGTCAAGAAACTGCCCATGTAAAGGCTAAATTAACCAAATAGTGAAGGTTGTACGCAAAATATGAAAACTAAATAAGCTTTTGCTTGAAAAGATGAATTGCACACCGGTGACAAAATTCATCACAATCTGCAAGTGACGGGTAGCCATTCAGGAAGACGGGTTGGGTTATACACCATAAGTCCAAGTTTCAAGGCAACCGGATCACTGTCTTGTTTGCTAGTACAACTCAAAACCAATGTTGAACTAGTACGGCGTCAAATGAATTACCATGAAAATTTCAGAGCGGTTATCAACTCTAAAATGTACATAGCATGTCATTTGATACCACGCCAGCTCATAAACATTCTGCTCAATGTGGGCCTTCGATCAATCAGATAGTACACATCTAGATGCTCAAGTTCGCACAGGAGGATTTGACATTATAACCAATAACCTTCTCAAAGGTTATCTAGTTCATAATCACTCGCCCCTTTCTAGCTTCTATTTTTTCAATCAGTTTCTAAAGATTAACTTTGGATTATCCAAGAATGTATCATCCTCATTGTGCTGGGTAATTCAAATTTGAAGCTTGGATGTGAGAGAAGCAGTATCCTCATTGCGATTATGTGTTAGGTGTGAGACATCTTGATATTTTCACACCCAACACAATGAAAAACCTTACGAAAAATTTCACATCAAATTGTCTCAAGCTAATAAGTAAAATTTTAAAGCATTGATCACAGGGTGCTCATTTCCGCGTCTGCTAGTCCCTGGGCCACGAGGCTCTGAGAGGACGTTAACAATTCATTTCATTTCATTATGATTGGGTAACTGAAATCTGGAGCCTAGTTGTGGAAAAACATACATCCTTCCCCGCTTGTGCAACTCAGTATTAACTGTTTTCAACAACCACGAACCCGATTTGAGTTGCATAAATATAGGAAGCAATTGAGGCTTTTTCAACCCATGCAGTTCCATTCTATACACAGTTACTGAGATTTCACACTCAAGAATACTCCTGTCCATGAAATCGCAAACCCCAAATCCAGAGAGCAAATTACACTGAGCATTTTATAAAAGCGCGTACCTCGTGAACAGAAGTATCTAGGGCGGCCGTTGAGTGCGCAACGCTGTGTCTCCAATCCTTAGACACTGGCTTCATCCCCAAATTAGGATTTGCTCCGGTCCAGATGAGTGAGCATCGGTCCACAAGACGAATAGAGGAGCATTTTGACAACCTCTGCGGACATGGCAAGGGCATAGCTCCCAGTGTAAATAAAGCAGCTGCTCTGACAGACGCCATTGTGCCTATTTCAAAAGCACGGAGTGTCAAAACATAAAAACAGAAAACGAATTGCCGGAGCTAGAAAAACAGCAAACACCCGCCTAATTGAATGCAGACGAAACCATTTTGGGAGAGGAGAGGCTCGTTGGAATGAGCAATGTAAAGAGCGACAGGAATGTGAGGAACGAACCGAGGCGGGCTCGTACAAGAGGAACAGAATCAGCAGAACTGCAGACCTCCGTCGCCACTCTGCGTCTGTGGAAGTGGGTGTCCATTTCAAGGTCACGGGGGCTCTGAACCACTCGATGTTTCCTTTGGATCGAACGGTACAGTTTTTGTCGTATATTTCTAACATACCATTGTTACACAAACTTTTAAATCTTAAAAAATTATGTTCAAATTTGATACTTTTCACATGAATTTTGGATACTTAGGAGGTCATTCGTGGGAGAGAGGGAGTATATTCTTTTCCCGAGTGCTTAGCTAGTTTTTTTTTTAATGTTGCCTTACTCCGTAGCCCGCCCGCCATGTCACACCCCACTTTATGAACAAATTTTCATAGGGCCAAAGTGGTCACCAAATCTATTTTCAACAAGACTGTTTGAAGAAACACAACAACTATAAGTGCCTTGTATAAGCAAGGTGAAGTTTTCTACGAGATGAATGTTTCCTAATAGCTCACATGCCTCTACAAGGTCGGCTGACATTGTCAACGCTTACTCAATGGTCGATATCAAGAAAGAGAGGTTTTTATTGGGACAATATTTTTGCTTGATTTGGAGATTATTAGTGGGACAAAGGGAATAGTTTCCAACTCAACCCCCATCAAGTGCAATATTACCATGAGATTAAATTTGCATTCTACAATCTCATTCTGCAGTATAACGATATTGAATTCCAATATTATAGTTTTTGTACATGGATGCATGAGTGTACATATTTTATGTTAAAAAATTTGAATTTTTTTAGTGAAAATGCCAAATTATTGTGATTTTTTACCATAAGCTTAAAAAGTCTCAAAATTTTGTCGCAAGTATACATTATAGTGTAGAGCATGGTGATGTTAACCAAATTTTTATGTCATTCTATGATTAGTAAAGCAACTGACTTTGGTTATCAAGTAACTCATAGTAGTTGTGTCTTCAAAGTCTTTGTTGGTATTGCACAAGGGGAGTGTAGAAATTTTCCGTGGAAGAAATTTGTACTTTCTTCTCAGTTTCCATTTGCAAATTGGGAAGCACAGAAAAAGTGAATATATCACGGAAAAAGGTGGCACTCACAGGGAATGCCGTAACCTTCATCTTCGATGATTTAACTTTTTTTTTTCATTTTTTTTGAAATGACCCAGATTATACTAAATTTTTTTGGATGGAAATGGAAAATTTTGAATGATTTTTTGATTGAATGAAAATGAAAATTTCAAATGATTTCAATTATCGAATACAAATGAGCTTTTGATTTATGGATGTGTGTCGAGGATGAAGTGTTCATTCCATAGAAATTTGCATATTTTTTGTTGATTCGGCCTTTCAGTGTTCTTATTTCTGTTGGTTTGGAATTGCATTTCGAGGCTATCATATATGCTCACGGTGCATTAACTAAGGAGAAGCTGCCATATGGCAGACAACAAATGAAATGCCACAATGGCATTCACCATGTACGCCGCCTTGCCACGCGCGCAGCCACCTATGCAACCGCCACATGGTGTGGCTACACAAGTCCACTTGCCACGCAAGCGGCCACGTAGGCAACCCGACCACACAAATCGATGGGGGCACAAGGATTTAAACCTTGCACCTCATGCTTGAGGTGCAAGGCCTTTGGCCACTAAACCACCCACGGACTCATGTGACTAGAGTAGAAGTTAAATTTTATTTACTTTCTTATTGTTTCTCATTAGTTTGTAAGACCAGTAGACTTTGGAGGCCGTTTTAGCATAGTAAATCAACTTATTTCAAAAAACTTTGAACTAAAAAAAGTTGATAAATCAAAATAACTTCCATCTCCAACAATCTGTTTGAGATTTCGAGGCTTTAATCAAAAGTTATAGACAAAATTCTGAGCGGATGTTTAGAAATGTCAAAAATAATGTCCATTCCAACCTTGCTCTGAATTTTGTTCATAACTTTTGATTAAAGACTTGAAATCTCAAACGGATCGTTGGAGATGAAATTTAGTTTGATTTACCGACTTTTCTTAGTTCAAAGTATTTTGAAAAAAGTTGATTTACTATGCTAAAATGGACTCTGAAGTCTGCTGAATTCAAAACTAAATTTCAATTATGGTGATATCAAAATAGCCCAAATGGAAAAATATATATTTGAAACCTTAAAAGAAAAATGAACCTAAAAGTGTTGACTTTTTTTGTTAATTTGGACGTTGTACTATTAGAATCAACATAAAGTTTACAACCATTTTGTTAACTTGTGCCAAATCAACAAAATAATGTAAAAACGGTCGATACAATACCCAATTCAACAAAAAATTGGTCATTTTATGTTGATTTGGACGTCATTTTCTTCTAGTGTAAACTTGAGGGGTTGGGATGTTTCCTGACTACATATATTGAATTTGTCACTCTAGCACTCCAATCCTCATGAAATAAGAATTTTTAGCATATTTGTGCAACCCGTAAAAAAAAAGATAGTAGGGTGATCATTGCAAGAAAACCACTTGTGTTTTCCGTGTGATGATCATAGGGAATTTGTATGAGCTCCATGTATTGCGAGATTATCAAGGGTATTTTAAAGCTTACAACCATTGCTGATAAATCTTATGAAGTTTTGTTGTAGACGGGCGATTGTCGAGCAAAACTACTAACACCATATTCAATATATTGGGAGTTTAGGGTACTCCCAATTTAATGATAGTTTACCTCCGGTCGCGCTGATCTGAACTGATTGTGGCAAACTGAAATTTTCGAATGGCCATAACTTACTCAAATTTTGTCCAAATTGAGCATATGAGGTGTTTTTTGACATCTACAGAATCTGTAAATGTCAAAAAACACCTCATATGCTCAATTTGGACAAAATTTGAGTAAGTTATGGCCATTCGAAAATTTCAGTTTCCCACAATCAGTGCAGATCAGCTCGACTGGAGCTAAACTGCATTTTCCCAAAATCCTGGAAATCTCTCAAAATATTGAATATTGTGTTTACTAAGAATAAGGTATTGTAGCTCATTAGTCTACATCATTGATTGACAGAGTATATCTTCCTAGATTTTGTCACTATGCACGGACTGTAAATGTGTTTCTAATATTGTAAGCAAATGCAAGTTTTGCTCTAGCAAAAAAGTGTATTACTTGAGTGTTGTTCAACATTACAATATCATTCTCTGAAATTTATCTTTGAAGATTTTTCTAAGATGGATGTTTTCTTAGTGGTGCTATATGCATAGGGAGCGCGTACAAATTCCCTGTGATTGTCACAAGGAAAAAAACAATGTTTTCCTGCAATGATCACTCCCCCCCCCTTGCACACTTTTTTTTACGGGTTGAGAGATCTGTCCAAATATTTATCCCATAAGGATTGGAGTGCTACAACGGAGAATTCAAGCTATATACCATCAGAAGAATTACTTCCTTCAGACTCATTCTCGCTCATCCCCTCTGAGTTTTGGCGTGTGTGTATTAGTTTGTGGATCGAACAATTCATCGACGTTTGATTATTCAAATACTTTTACAATAATTTGAAACAAATTTGCAGTACCATATCTCAATCATATTTGACGACTGAAATCATCTAAAATTTTCATATTTCATCCATCAGAATCAAAAAATCATTCGAAATTTTATGTTTTCATTTAAAATCTTCTAGTATAATCCGGGCCAAAAGAAAAAGAAAAAGAACAAAATGTTAAATTATTGAGGAGAAAGGTTACGACATTCCCTGTGAGTGCCACCTTTCTCCTCGATATATCTGTTTTCTCTGTGTTCTCCAATTTGCAAAGGGGAACACAGAAGAAAAAGGAATTTTCTTCCACGGAAGACTTCTACACGCCCCCTGTGATTGTAGTTTACCTAGATTGAACTGCACGTATAGCAACCCGTAGCTGCAAAGTTCTAACTTGGTTCTTCGAGAAATCATTTCATTACTTAGAAAATTAGAGTCTTGATCAATACGGTTGGGATATTGATCTCGCAAGGAGTATTAATTGCTCTTAAATGTTGCTTGAGGGATCGGATGGAGGAGCTCTCGCCTTTACAACAAACGTAAGTCCGACCTCTTCAATATGAATTATCACACTTTTCAATGAAGTGTAATTTGCATTGTGTACTAGTGCAAAAGGGTGGTTGAAATGGCATATTAAATGACATTTGGATGTCATTTCAAGCTTTTTTGGAGGGTGGTTGAAATGACATCGAAATGTCATTTTTTTATGTCATTTAAACAAATGGTTGAGATGACATTTTCATTATGTCATTTCAACCAATTCAGAATGAACATTTTAGAGTATTGAAATCAATGAGAAATGTAGATTTTAAAGTTAAAAATGAGTTCAAAATGTAGATTTTTGTTACTAATATGTTACCAAGATATAGATTTTAATTTCCAATTTTTTTCAAAATGTTGATTTTAATTATCAAAATCTTCCGAAAATGTAGATTCATATTTTCGAAATCTTGGAGGATAAAGATTATGTTTTTCAAAATCTCTAGAAAAATATAGATTTTAATTTTCAAATTGTAGATTTCATTACCTATAAATCTACATTATTCATACATGTATAAATTCCTCCAATGTATTATTAGGAAGAAGAAATGTATACCAATTGACTACTCTATTCACACTATTTATTTTCAGAACTTATTTTTCCCATTACAATTAGTATGGAATAATACATTCTTCTAAAATCTACCAAAGTTATTGGTAAAAATAACATCAACTTCATTCTTGGTTGAAACAAACATAATGAGATTATTTATTATTCTGAAATTTACCAAAATGTTCAAAATGTTATTTCAATATGGTGATTGAAATGACATTGCTCCAGAACATGGCTGAAATAACATTTTTCAGAAAATGTCATTTCAACATGTCATTTCAACCACCCTTTTGCACTAGTGGTGGACGCGCTAACTAAGGACGATTGTGTCACGCACGCAATCAAGTGGGGATGCTTACCACTCAAAGAACATGCACTCTTCCAGGCTAAGCGTTAAGTAAGTTGTCCATTGCATTGTTCAACAAGTCTCGAGGTGCCATATCAGGAAGATGACATGTAGTGAACGCATTCAACATTCGAAATCAGATTGATTAATTCTTAAAGGAATTGGTTTTCTTGATTCCCACACCTAAAATATATTTTAAACTTCATTTTAAGCACGATTCTATTTTAAATTTACTTTGGTTGTATTCTAAAGAAGTAAAGATACCTTGAATATGTTCATTTTAGCGTTTAAATAACCTCATTTGGTTCTAGGGAGTACAAGTTATGGACAAGACTTTCTTAAAAATAGATAGATAGAAACGATGGTCTTGGTTGGCCGGTGTGAATAACTGTCCATTCGTCAGGACAGGGAACTAAGGCCCGTAGATTCATAGTCTCCTAACTCTCTTAAACAAAGAAGTAAATTTGTGGGGCTTAGTTAGTACTCACAAAAAGAAGAAAAATACTCAGTGGTAGAGTAGTTTTCATCGACGTTTTGTAGATTAGAGGGAGTATGTCTTTAAAGGATTAATACTTCAATATAGGCAAGAGTAGATCTATTGATGTAGAGATGGCGACAAAATGATTTAGTCCTTACACTATTGACTGCCCAGTTCTATAAACCCAACCAAATTAAAATCAGGAACTTGGAATTGAAAGGCCTACCTATGGGAATGAATTGCTCAAAATTTCATAGCTATTGGAGTTGCCCTAAGGCAGTTGGCCAAGGAGCGAGCCAAGGAGCGATAATCATGGGCATTTGGGGGGGGGGGGGGTGGTACTAAAATCTTTAGAAATGAATTTTACGTCGTCGAGCTTTGCAAACTCGGTGGCAAGGAGTTTAGAGTGCAAATGCACACCGTTCTTGTTTGCGTTGACGACTAGCTCACGAATTTTGGAAGCCAGAATCGGGTGGACCGTCTGCTTTGGCCTCCCCACTTTTTTTTCCACCAAAGCTTCCTCGGCGTTGTACAGCCGTATGGCCTCGTGCGCTACCGCGGGAGCCACGCCAGTTACCAGGGCAAGACGCCTGCTCGAGTTGAGCCGACCCCGTTCGTTGGCCACGTGCCCACGACCGATGAGGTGGGCATGGCGTTCATGAGCATGATGAATTCGTTCGGAGTTGTAGCGCTTTGTTTGCGTCTCAAATGGGCTACAGACATCGTGGAGGGTCGGTTTTGAGTGCGTTGGAAAGGGGCGAAGCATGAGTTTACAGCCATGCCAACGGTTTGTTTTTGCAGGGGCGCGCAAGGGCCTCGAATTTTGATTCGTAGAAATTGAAGTTTCGAGGACTACATCTTTTTGTCGCCAACTCTATTAATAATTTTAAAGTGTATCAATAATTTTGGCAATTTACAGTCATGTATAGTTGGGCACTGAAAGTTTACAAACTCCCTTTTCTAGCCATTCAAAGATTTGTACATAACATAGAATAAAACTGATTATATTCATCTTGCACAATTAACACTCAATTCTTACCAAATTTCACTTTTTTAAAAAATAAAATTTCATTTTTGATGAAAATTTTAAGTCAAATTTTATGGTTTTCTAGAATATTTTATTGAAAATTATAATTAACAATGAATTTTTGTAATTTGATTGTGTTATGATAACATGAACGTTCTATCACTCTAAGTCCAGGGTCTATCCCTAGCTAGATAGGCTGATAGAACAACCACCCTAGTCTACATAGCAAGCGGTGTTTAACACCAGCTACATTCTAATTTTAACCCCAGATCACCAGAGATCTGGACCCCGGATCTCTAGAGCAGATGCCTTTAATGACTCAACTGCCCACCACCAGATGGCGGCGGAGTCTTTTGATTGTACTGGCACCCGCATATAAGCATGAAGGGAGAACATCTCTCTCTCTCTTTCACTCTCGAATGTTCGTGCTCTCTTTCTCATTCTTAATCTCTGAACACGTAATCAGCACGCTCCGTAGGGCTCACACCCCCCCCTTCTTCTCTCCTCCACTAGAAACCAGATGAGCGCAGAGATAGTTACGAGAGAGCGCGTGGCCATGGCGACCGAGCCACGACCCCGGGAGAATAGAATTACACCGTTATCTTTCGATCCATTAGCACGAGATGGTTCGAATTTTTTTGACTAGCATGTCAACATGAAGACATACCTCGCCGCGGAACAACTCGATTCATCCCTGGAGTTAGAGCCGGAAGAGGCGATCGACTCAACATACAAATGGCAAACCCTAGTTATCCTACGCCGACACCTGGATCACTCCCTCCGCATGCAGTATCTATACGAGGACGATCCGGCGCAACTGTGGGCAGCATTACTGATCCGCTTCCAGCACGAGGAAACCATCATGCTACCGCAAGCGCGCAGCAACTGGCTCAACCTGCGCGTGCTGGACTTCCCGAATTTTCACACTTACGACTCCGAATTGCACCGGATCAAAGCTCAACTCAAGCTGTGTGCCCAACCAATAACCGAGGAAGATCTCATAGATAAGACTCTTTCAACCTTCCCTCTTGCATGTGCATTTTTATCTCAACAGTATAGAAATATGAAATTCAAGAAACACGCTCCGTTGATGCGATATCTAATGTTAGCTGAAAAACAACAGCAGTTACTCCTCAAAACAACCGAGGCGTGACCAGCGAAGGAAGTGCACGCATCAGAAGTCACAATGCGAGCCTCTCCCAACCTGACAACGTCCATCGCGTCCAAGTCCAGCAACCAGCGCCGGGAGTCACACCTATCCGATGCACAACGGAGAACCCCGAAAGGAAACTAGCGCCCCCCGAATCGATGGAGGAAGAACACAAATCAAAGGTACTAGAGCAAACCCAAACTCAGTCAACCTCCGGTTTCTCCTAACATGAATATGAAGGGAAATTGCCATAAATGTGGCCGCAAAGGACACTACGCTAAAGACTGTCGTGCGTCACGTGACATTGTAGACATGTTCAGGGAACTTCAATCCCTTAGAGATGGGAAGAGAGAGACGCATACGCTCGACGCACCGTCTCTCGATTCCATAGAACTAGACTCGGAAAATTACATGATATCTAAGGATCACGCCGTCAACAAAGAGCATGTAGCTCTACTTGACAGCGCCTCAACACACACGATACTCCAAAACTCTGTATTCTTCCAATTCTCCAACCGCAATGAACCTTGGCAAAATTGTGAAATAGTGACAATTGCGGGAAAACGACGTTTTTATTTCCGCGAGGGCCGGGCAAATATCGCATTGCCTGGGGGTACCCCCCTCATTTGCGAAAGAGCGATGTTCGCTCCTGGTGCCCCCCGGAGCCTGATCAACTACCGGGACCTATGGGCCAACCAAATCCATATTTCCACAGCAAGGGAAAATACTGGAGGGAGACCCTACGATTCATGCGAGGAAACATCATCCTCGCCATCGCCGCGGCGGGAGCAAACAGGCTATATGAAATTCCAATTGGAATAAACCCCACCATGTGTGCGGATGAGGCCATGCGTCCTCAAACGAACCCGGACCTGCCTGATATTGGCATACACGCCGTGTACTTAGCGGCAGTTTGGCTCCGGACCATGCAATCAGCTATATTTCAAATGGCCAGACTCGCTCTCAAGGCAGAACCGACGACCATCTTCGAGGACAACGCCGCGTGCATCGAACAAGTCTCCTCTGGTTTCATCAAAGCCGACCGTGTCAAACACATCAGCCCGCATTTATTTGGATACACACACGACTTTATCGAATCCAAACAAATCAAGATATAGAAGGTAGTTTCGACGGACAACATCGCCGATATGCTCACCAAGGCATTACCAGTACCCCAGCATCGAAAACTCATCACCGCCGCAGGCATGGCCTCCCTAGCCCAATTTCAGTAAGACATTCATTCATAGTTCCGAGAAGTGCATTACTCACTCTTTTTCCTTCCATATGAAGTTTTTTTTAATGAGGAGTACGCACTACTCGAGGAGTGTTATGATAACATGAAAGTCCTATCACTCTAAGTCCAGGGTCTATTCCTAGCTAGATAGGCTGATAGAACAACCACCCTAGTCTACATAGCAGGCGGTATTTAACGCCAGCTACATTCTAATTTTAACCCGAGATCACCAAAGATGTTGACCCCGAATCTGTAGAGCAGATTCCCTTAATGACTCAACTGCCCACCACCAGATGGCGGCGGAGTCTCTTGATTGTACTGGCACCCGCATGTAAGCATGAAGGGAGAACATTTCTCTATCTCTTTCACTCTCGAATGTTTGTGCTCTCTTTCTCATTCCTAATCTTTGAACAGATTGAATGGATACATAGGAATCATCCATACACATCTTTCATATTAAAAAACACCTCTTTATGTAACAAAAGTCAGTTGGGAAATCACAATCCATATGGCACAAGGGAATTGAGACTACCTTTTCGCTTCCAAAATTCATATCTACTGTACATACGAGATCAATTTGTCTCTATAAAACTAAAATTGGACCTAAAAGCTATACATTTAGAATTTGATTGGAATTAGTTCTACGCTCATTAGTTGTTCTTTGTATTGATTATTTTTAAAACTAATCAACTCCAATATATTTCAAAAACTTATTTTATTTCTAAAACAAATGAAATGTATTTCATTGAAAAAGAATACATCAATACAAACCCAAAAGCCATGAGTTGAGAAACATTAGAGAGGATAATTTCAAATCAAAATAAATTGGTGCTAAAAACATCATATGAAGCTCAAATTACCTTTCTTTGACCCAAAAGCGTTGAGACAATTTCTTCACATTAAAGGATTAATTGTCTTGTTTATTAATGAAGTTTTGTCACTTAATAATCAAGACACCTAGCCTGATATCAAACTTGTAAGCATCCAAATTCAACTTCTTTAGCTGTCAAATTCTTGTTAGATATAGGTGCAACTAAATTAGTTCATGTGGTGGTGGTGGACACATGAACGTGGGGTCTTGTAAAGCTTTCAAATTTTGCTTCTGTAGCTGTCAAATTCTTGTCACCAGACACTTCCAAAGTTAGGACCCATATTCAATTTTCAATAGTGGAAACCACTGAGAAAAAAATGTCAAGAGAGCAAAAATTCCTCCTAACTTCTCCTTTGATGGCACTTTTCAACCACATACAATGTATTCAAAGAAGACAAAATTTGAGCTAATTCAGAATTTTTTCGAGAAATCTAAGAATCACTGTAGACCAAAGGGAGTATTGCATTATAAAGCTATTACAAAAGCCATTATATTGCTTTGTTCAAGAATCATACACTGAGATGGGTAACACTAAATACCATTCACTCTCGCAAATAAATCTAACAGGTGAGCCACTTTTGGCCCATTTCACCTCTACTTAAACTTAGGGTTCTCAGGTAACCAGATTCTGAGAGCTCCCAATCAACTTGTGCCAGAGAGGAACGAATGATGCCATGTTAGGGTTTCACCTTTCATATGAAGACCCTGGGTTTGGTCTCTAAAGCCATGCTCCAGAAGGACATTCAGGTCTCTTTTTCTAGGGTCAGCCAACATGAAGAGTTCATTAAGATCCCACACCGAAGTCCACGAGATAAATGAACTTTCGAGGAATGGACTCTATTCAACACAATCCCAGACACCTACCTTATGAACAAAGGTTGGTCCCATTAGCACCTCTCTTGTCTTTGACAAGAGCCTTCACTTCTCGGACACTAACGTTCATCACCTCCCGAATCTCCTTCGCCATGTGGTCGTGTACATTTTTGGTGATGTTCTTCCTGAACTCCGTGTTCTTATGCCATGCCACTCCCACTGATGCTTTCACTGAGCTTTTTGGTGGATGGATGGATATCGTTTCAATGTCTCGCCTCACTTGGACCTGCCGAACATTAGGAAAGAGTCCAGTTAGAAAAAGAAAGAAAGAAAAACCCCAACTGAAACGGTTACTACCAATACATAACATTCAGTACACCATTACTGAGAGTCACAGAATTAGTGTACGACAATGCTCATACTAATTTCAGTACATGCATCTGAAATGTATGTAAGAGTTCTCAAATACTCTCAATTACTGCGAGAATGTTCTGTTCAGATAATACCACAATAACTGTGAGAATGTTGGATTATTGTGACACACTAATAGAAATAATCGGCGTAGCTTGCAGTGGCATTGCCTCACCTCAGACAAGAATGTACATCATATTCCACACCAATGTTCTTTATTTTGGTTCATATCATAAAACTTGCTATTTGAAAATT
>CAXARX010000594.1:0-17576 GCA_963971425.1 Bryoerythrophyllum caledonicum | reverse complement strand
AACTAGGTGAAACTTGTCTATTTGGATATTGACGAAATAGTCGTAGATACATTCACTAGAAGTCTACCTAAGGCTAAATTTGAATATTACATGAGCAAATTGGAAGTTTAGTTTATCAAATCACTGAAGAAGAAATCAAATGACTTGGAGTAGTTCTATGTTCATTTGATGAAAATAATGGAATAGTGCATTACTAAATGTGACAAACCATAGGAGAGTGTTGGGATTAAGTCACTTTTATGGTAATAAGTTACTATTGAGAAAATGATAAACTAATAGTATAGGACTTCAAGTTAATTAGAGTATCAAAGTTAGTTAAAACACCAAAGTTAGTCAGGACTATTAGTTGGTCTATACATATTTAGGTGTATATAGAATATCAAGGGTCTAATTAGTCTATACATATTTTAGATATATGGAATATCAATAGTCTACTTAGTCTATACATATTTTAGGTATGTAGATGGATACGACTAAGACTATAAAAGTGGCTCTGTGGGTGAAGGAAATTACAGAATCTAATGGTGTTTGATTGATGGGATCTCACTTCAAAAGTCAGGTGGAGAGTCATTTTTTTAATTCTATTTATCTTTTATACACATTGTCAATCAATCTTTATTTAAACACTTTCTTTAGCAAATCTTTCATGCCTTGGCTCCACTTCAAACAATTCTTATCATCAATAATCATAAAAATAACCATTGATAAAGTTAATTTGTTTCTTATTACTATGATATACACTGTGTCACAAGATAAAGAATCTCTCCGTAGTAAAGATAAAAGACTTTGATCGGCATTCAAGTATATTCTACATTAAACCCTAACTGCCCAAACTTCGAGATATTGAATGATGGATAGTTTTCATCTTCATTATCTCATCATCCATGTATCTTTTTGAGGTGGATTTTTTACCATCAATTTATCAAAGGTTAACTTCATGTTTTGCGTGATGAATTAAAAAGATGATGGTTTGTGAGAATTTTATGCCTCATTTTGAGTTGTAGTGTTTCACCAAAAATTTCTACAATCTTAGTGAAAAATTGATAAAAATGTCTTAAAAAATTCATCTCATAAAATTTAGAATAAAAAAATCTCCAAAAATCATTACTCTTAGAATATTACCAATCAAAAATAATTTCATTGTCAAATTGTCAATATTATTTTCATAATTGAATTACAAAATAATTTTGAATTTTGCGTTTTAAATTTTATAGAATTTTTTTGGTGATTGCAATCATAGATATAATCGTATGGATAGAATCCATGATTCATAATGTACAACTTTTGTTTGTACTTTAAGTTCAAAATGTTTCTTTTAGTTGTATTTTATAATACATCTTTGCAAAATTGTTGAATGCAAGGAAGGTCTTGGGCATTTAGGGGTTAAGATTAGCCACCTTTGCACCAACTAGTCCATGCACAAATGAAAAAACCTCTTTTTTTCTCTCCCGCAATTCAATTGTTGTCTACAATCTAAATCTTGCAACAACAATTGAGCTGGCAATCTCATCACTATCTGCGTGCACTACCGAGAACAGTTCACTAACTGATACGAAGAAGAACATTGAAAAGACAAACGCCATAATAGACCTCTGAATTCAATCTCGACATGAGCAATAGACACCACCATAGAAAATCCTAAAAGCAAGATTCTAAATCTGAGATTCTTTCTGTTCTGCTACTCAGCAAGCCCTGAGTGGATTACCCAACAACCGCAATGATGCTATGATAGCTTCAAACCCTACTCTTCTTGGTCACTTGCTTTTGCTACTGTGATTCTTTGCCGTTGTGTGTCACTCCGCCTCTAAACACAAGAGCATCTGCATCTATGCTTGCTAAAAGAGACTCACTAAAATTTAACATCTATACTTGTAGAGCCCGCCATCTTGCCCTCCCTCATCGTTAAACTCACTAAATCATGAACGGTTACTCTTCAAATGGTCAATGCACCAATCACGAGAAATATATTTGATAAATATAATTCTATAGTGATTTAGTGACTCCTTCGTTGACTTGCTACAATAACAAATGAAGAGGCATTTCTCAAGGGCACCTAGCATTTATCATTCAATTGTGGCAAGTATCAAACTTTTGACGAACATCTGTGCAAATGATATAACAAGAGCGATATAACATTTTTGCTTGCTATATAGTTGCCCGCAATAATGTCGTGAGCCCTGTTTCCTTCTGGAGACTCACTCAATATCTCTTTTTTCTTTTTTTATTGCGGCCTAGCCATACTCCTCTCACTATTCGTCAACTTCTAAAGTCACTTGTATATCTTAGAGCACCTAGAATCAAGAATTTTCTTCCATTTCAAGCGATGTCAAATGACGATTGTGTAGGATTTGTGATTGCTAGTTTAAGAATGTAGTGAACAATATGTTGTATCACTTCCATTATTCTGAGAACATAATTTGTGGACTAGCGATAACGAATGACGGTGAGGCTTTGAAGCTTTGAAGATATTTAGAGTCAGAAGAATGATAGTGAGGCTTTGAAGATATTCGGACTAATTAGTGCTATCTAGAGCTCCAACTCTGCTAATGGTTGCGAATGCTCAGATGTATAATATATTAGGCCCTCACTTATAGTAATTGGAATGCGAGATGTATAGTACCTACTAACAAGTTTACATTCATTCATCATTTTTATTAGGCCCTTATAGTAATTGGAATGCGAGATGTATAGTACCTACTAACAAGTTTACATTCATTCATCATTTTTAAGAGCTCCATCAAGGAATTTCAAAAAAAGATTACTACGAACAAGCCGCCACTCGTAGTATAAAAATTTACTTCTTTGATCAATTTTTGGATCAAATATTAAAAAAAGAAAAAAATATAAATTGAAGTTAAACAAATTTTGAACTAAACATTGATATTTTAGTTAACATGACTACAAAATTCATGGTTTCTTTTGCAAGTAGTTGTAGAGATGATTTGCATTCTCTACATTCAAAATTTAAATAACCCATAAATAACAAAAAATATATAATTTGAATTATTTGAATTAAATGAAAATTGAAGGTTTGAATTTAAAATATAAAAAAATAAAATTAAAAGATAATTATTACCAAAATCTCAATAAATGATTATCATAATATCCCCACATTGATAAAAATAATAATTTACAACCACATAACTTTTCCAAATTTGATTCAAAACTTATATTTTTGTCGGGGAAATCATCACTCCATGCAGGATTTCAGTTATATTATTAGTTGAATAAAGGAATTTCCTTTGATTTTCTTTGTTTGAAAGAAGATTAGGGAATGACTATTTTTATAAAGCGACCACAGCCTGTCCTGAGCTGCAGAACCCCTAATTCCATTTCGGCTGTTATTGCACATTTCAAGCACTTCAAAAACTACAGTGCTCTACAGTGCCCTAACAAAATGATTGTCGTCTCTTCTACTCACTAATGAGAAAGTCTATCTACATTTGAGTTATTTGTAAAATCCCCCCCACTTTGGGTATGACTTTTTTTGAAGTTGAAAAGGTAACTATAGTTGAAGTGTCAAACTTTTTTGCAAGATACTTATGTCACAGGACTTCAAAAGTGTGGACAAAACTTTCTTAGGCACCATTTTGATCGAAAAATAAGTTTCATACCCACTTTTATTTCGTCTTTTTAAACTCAACCGGCTTTTTCACAAAACTCATGGGTTTAAACCCCCGTTTGGAGTACTTTACGAATAACTCTATTGACCAATTTTTTTGGGTCTTTTATATATTTTTAAAAAATAAATAAAAATAATCGCTCTTGTGTAGCACATCTAAAATCAATCCTACCAAGTTTTAGTTTTTTTTTAAAACAAATTGAAAGAGTCAATTGAAACAAGAAATCATATTGTGCAATCAGGATCCTTGAAATTATAATTTAAATTGATGGATTTTTTGTTCAAGATGGAAAGCTGGATTTTGACCCTTGAGGTTTGAATGCCTTAACCCCCTAACTACACACACGTTGAGATTTTGGACAATGGATAGATGTCATCTACATTATCTAGTCTATTATGCATTTTTTGGAAGTGGATTTTCATTATAGATTTTATTGAAAGTTAGCTTCATGTTTGTGTGATTGATTAGGAAGACAATGATTTGTGAAGACTTTATGCCTCATTTTGTATTATAGTGTTTCACAAAAAAAAAAACTTGAGATCTTAGTGCAAAATTGATAAAAATGTTCCTTAAAAAATCAACCCATAAAATGAGCATTCAAAAAATCCCCCATAATCATCACCCTTAGAATATTTCATTTCAACCAATCAAAAAAAAAATCGCTGATAAAGTGACAACATTTTATTTGTAATTGAATTATTAAATAATTTCATATTTCACATTTCAAATTTTATACAAAAAATTGGTGATTGCAATCATAGATCTAGTGCTATGGATAGAATTCAAAAAAATTAACGTACAAATTTTGTTCACATATCAAATTCTAAATGTTCATTTTAGTTGCATTTAATAATACATATTTGCAAAATTGCCAAATATGGGGAAGGCCCTAGGCATTTAGGGATTAAAATTCTCAATATTTGGAAGCTTTGAAAATAAAAATTAGATCCAAAACTAAACTTGATATATTGAAAATTCAAAAAAATTCATGAAGAAATGTTTTCATGAATAGCATTTGATATTTGGGATAAAAAAATGATATCATATGTGTTCAAATTGGGTCTATATCACTCAATCTCATTGTGGTGACCAATAGTGCTTCACAAGGTGTTTTGAAATTATTTTTATTCTTTATATTAAAATTTGGCTAACTATAAATAATGCAACACTACAGAGGAAACATTTTATTTTTATTCTTTACATTACTATATAATGGTTAATAATAAACAATGCGCCACTACATTAGGAAATTAAGACCTCACTAATTTTTAACATTTCAATGCAATTTTCCATACTTCATGGGATTGTACATTTTCCTCACTAATTGTCGCACTAATTTTGCATGGATTATGTTTTTAGTAATCCCATGAAATGAAATTTCTGCGCTAATTGCATATAGATCTAGAGTGGAAATTGCATTTTATTAGATAGAAAATGATAGAGAGATGAATCCGTGTAGAATTAATGCGAGAGTGAGTACAAAATTAGTGTGAAGAAATGTACGAACCTCTCAAGTATGGAAAAATTGTACATAATCTTTAAAAATCAATGGGGTCTGAATTTCGTGATGTATATAATAATATGTCTTTGGATTTGGTGTTGGAAAGTTTTTTTTGTTTCCCAATGGAATTGAATGAACATGAATTGCGATTTTTTTGTAGTTGATTATCAAATGATCAAGTATCAAATGAATGTTGAATACGTTTTATCTAATAAAATGTAAACAAGCACGGAAAATTTGGTTTCACTAACTAGGGGTATGAGATGCTTCATTTTGTTGTGCATCCAATGATTCATCTATATTAAAAAGAGTTGAGTGCTCGGGACTTGAAGCAAAATTCTTTAGAAATGAAGCTCAATGGCTTTACAATTTTTTTTAATGAATTAAGTCTTAACCCCTGAGTGCCCAAGCATTCATATTTTAGACAATGGACACATTTCATCTCCATTATCTCATCATCCATGCATTTTTTTGGAATTGAAAATTTTACCACAAATTTCGTGGGAAGTTATCTTTATGTTTGTGTAATGGATCAAAAAAACAACAGTTTGTAAAAATCTCATGTCTCATTTTGTGTTGTAATGTTTCACCAAAATTTTGTAAAATCTCAGTCTATAATTGATAAAATATGCCACTTAAAAAGTCAACTCATAAAATTAAGCATCAAAAAAATCTCCAAAAATCATGACTCTTAGAATATTACATTTCAAGATATCAAAACTAATTTCATCCTCAAATTGTCCATATTTTATTTGAAATTAAATTTCAAAATAATTTCTAATTTTGTGTTTCAAATTTTAAAAAAAATATTCGTGATTGCAATAATAAATCTAATCATATAGATAGAATCCAAAATTCATAATGTAAGACCTTCGTTCATATATCAAGTTCAAAATGTTCCTTTTAGTTGCATGTTATAATACATCTTTGCAAAACTGCCAAATGTAGGGAAGGCTTTGAACATTTAGGGGCTAAACATCCTTAGCAAGGCAAAGGGGCTAGATTTCCTAGGAATAATGGAAACAATGAATGCTACAACAAATGACCAAAGCCAAGAGCATGGACTTTGAAGAGAGGAGAGTAAGGTGCCCCTAAATAATGTCCTTGATTGCTACAACAAGTTCTTTTGTTCTTGTTCACAATATGTAAATAAAATAAAATTGGAAGCTCATTTGATTCTAAGGTCAATACATTTAGTTCTAAAGTCAAACTTTGATTTTAAATGAAAATTAGATAAATATAATACTATGCTTAATCAGGTGCAACAAAAACTAAAAATTAAAAATTAAAAATACTTACACACACACAAAAATATATGCTACCTTGGCATTTTCATGTTTAAATAACTTGAATTCTATTGTAGCATCTTGGATTCACTTAGGCCCACTTTATATTGCGGTTGGAGTTAGCTAGAAGGCGGGCTAAATAGGGATTCTTGAACCCTATTTAGCTTCAATTTGGAGTTTGGGCTAAGGAAAACCTCATCCATGATTTCTTCAAACGAGCTCAAAGGTTTGGCACCAAAATGGAGCCACCTAGGATGCCATGTAGGACTAATTTTTGTTTTAAGTCCTAATATAAAGCCCTTGGGCCAAATTTGGAAGAATGGAGATATTCTATAGGTTGAAATTTGGAGAGTTCGGGCAGGCTATCAATTTGGTCCCAAATATAAAGTAGCCTTTAGGACAACTCCTACCACCTTGTTTTTCCCTAATTAAAGCATATTTGAAGGAGAAGATTAAGCAACTAGTAATAATTCATATTATTTATTCTACGTAGAACACCCAATTCGAACACCCAATTTGCAAGACTAAAGGCATATTCATAATATATATTCTATGTAGAACATCCAATTCGAACACCCAATTTGCCAATTTTGTACTTGACTAAGTGTAGTCTTTGCAAGACTAAAGGCATATTCATATTATTTATTCTACGTAGAACACCCAATTTGCCAATTTTGTACTTGACTAAGTACAATCTTTGCAAGACACTTTAACAATCAAGGACATTATGGACAAAAAAAGTTTGCAGAATTTATGTCTTTGGACACAAAAAGTTTATCAAAAAAATTCTTTAAAAATCTACGATTTTTGTCTTTCATCATATGTGAAGTTTAATCTTTTATTTATTTTTATCTTTATTTATTTTTATTATATATATATATATATATATATATATATATATATGAGTGTATTTTATATTTATCATAGTTTTTTTTTCTCCTCTTATTTTTCTCCAGTGTAATGATTCAAGTTGTCAAGTAATTTGCAAATCTATTTATTTATTTTCTTCCAATGTAGAGGAGTTGTCAAGTAATTTGCAAATCTATTTATTTATTTTCTTCCAATGTAGAGGAGTGGTGGATACTCTTCAAGATTTTGAAAGAAAAAACAAAAAGTAAGAAAGATAAAAATAAAAATAAAACATGAAGAAGAAGAAGGGTTGTTCTTTGTAAAAGTACGAGTGGTGGGCTCGAGTGGAACACTCTTGCATTGTTCACAAGGAAAATAAACTTTTAAATAAAATAAAAATAAATAAATAAAAAGTTTTCTTCCAATTTGGGTTAGCGGTGCATGTTAGTCCACATCTTGGAAAATACAAAATAAAATAATATTAAAAAAAAGTTTATATAAAAGGAAAAGGCAAAAAGTTAGAGAAGAATGAGTGAATGACAGAAGGATAGCCGGGAGTGGGGAGTAGACTCTCCTTTATAGTCCTTGTCCCTCATCCTGTTGTTTTTCTTCCCCTTCTCATTCATCTTGAATTTTATAGTTTTTTTAAGTTCCTTATGAACAATGCAGTGTTTTCATCAAGTGGAACATTTGCACTATTTACAAGGAATACCTCCTTTAATTCTTCTTTTACTTCAAAACTTCTTCATTTTCTTTTTAAACTTTTTTTGGGGCTTTTTCATTTTGTGTAAGATCTAAATCAACACATTGAAGAATAAGAAGAAAATAAATCAAAATTTCAAGATCTGGATCAAGATACAACATTGATTGAAGATTGGAAGGATGGAAATTTTAAAAAAAATAAAATTGATGTGAATAAAAAAAAACGAATAATTAAAAAAGTAAAATTAAAAAAGTAAAATTAAAAACTAATTAAATAAAATAAAATAATAAAATAAAATATATAATAATAAATTTCAAAAGATACTTAAAAATTTTTACTCAAGTTAATTATTTCTTATTTCTTATTAGTGCTTCTTCATGCAATTCCAATCAAGCATACCAAATTTCACTCTCAAAAAACCAAAATTCTATTTTTGGTGAATTTCCAAGTCTATTTTCATGATTTCATTGATTTGTCTTAATGTTTTTTATAAAAAATTAGAAAAAATACATGAATTCTTAAAGTTTGATTGTAGAAATATGTAGGGAACATCCATACACATATCTCCCTTTGCAAGCATCTCTAAAAAACTTTTATATTTCCTTCTATTGAGATTTCAATGTTGAAGTGACAATGCTCAAATGTTGTAAAAATAGATATCTCTTTACTATAATAAGATTTTCTATTTTCACCTCCCATGGTAACTAATTTTGTACAATTTAGCATGATGTTAGACTGAGCCTGAAAAAATCTACCTCATATTGAGTATGTACTAGGAGCTTATAATTTTTGTTACTTAATGGGGTATTTTTTAATATGGAAGATGTGCATATGGATGTTCCCTATGTATGTGTGCAATTACATTAAAAAAATTCATCACCAATTGTTTACAATAAAATATTATGTAAAACCATGAAAATTGACTTAAAAAATTCACCAAAATTTGAATTTTTCTATTTTGAAACTAAAATTTAGTGTACTTCATTGGGATTGCGTAAGAGTTGGGTTTTAATTATGCAAGTCCAAAAATTTCCATTTTTCCCTATACTATGCAATAAAAATTGGAATACCCTAAATTGGCAGTTTGTAAATAAACATACCTCACTGTACCTCATTCCTTGTCTTTGTTTGAAACCCCAACATTGAGTAAGTTTATACAAACAATATCCAATAAACTACATATTGATTCTTTGAAATTGCACTTCATTACTTGTTTTGGATATTGATCAACCATGCCCATAACATACATTAGTACACCCATTACATTAAACCCTCTCTCTAGTTATATTCTCTAAAGATATACTCTCTAAAGCTATATTTTTGGAGTAAACCTGTAGAACCCAATATTTGATGTTACAATTTTCCATTTCAAAATCCAAAAATATCATAGTTGTGACATTGGACAGTTTACTATTCATTATCTGTCCAATTGTACATCTAATGAATAGTAACACGTACAGTTGGAGAGATAATGAATAGTAAATTGTCCAATGTAACAACTATGAAAAATATGTGTGGAAAAGGCACTATTCTTTATAATAAATAAATCCCTCTCAAGTTATAACCTCCCAACCTTTTTAACTTAACTTTACAGAAGTTCTACTACATTTCCATCCTTGTGACTCACAAAATTAGTGTGAGAATTCACACCAACCTTGATGCTAATTTCAATATGTACATCTTAAATGTACATTCCTGCAGGGTTACTCAACTACTGGGAGTCGCAGTTTTGTTCTAATACCACAATGATTGTCACTCAATAAATAACTATCACCCAATTAATGAAGTAATGGGTGTTTGAATTTGTAGTATTCATGTCCTTTCCCACTTCTTCACATCTCTGGGTGGGTGTAGAATATGCTGCGCCATGTAGAGTACTTTAGAGGCAAGCACAGGCTTCTGAATGTTATGGCGTTCCAGACGTTGCGAACTAGAGAAAAATCAATAAAACTGAGGGTACTTCATTCCCTCCTCATCATACAGTATCAACCCAACTTTTGCAAAGAACGGACAACTGAAGAAAAATATTTAGAAAGAATAATTATCCACGCAAAAGTGTGTCGGCACACGTATTCCCAAAAGAAATGCCTTGTTTGCAATTGTATTGTGTACTTCCATTCGCAGAGATGATTCATGCTGTACATCGTCTTGTCCGGAGAAATTCTCCTTCCTGCTCAATAGTTGTAGCTCACCAACAGACATTCTAAAACCATGCTGCTGAATCATTCTCTACCAAATCATGCTGCCAATTTGCTGCTCGAAGGGGAGCCTTTAAATTTTCTATGAATCCACAGTAAAATCTGACTCGTTGCGCCACCAGAGTACCAATGACAATTGGGTACATGGACAGCACTAGAACAGAATCGTGTTCATGATGATAATTGTGTCCGTTTGTAAAATACACTACATGGTATGTCATTTTCTTGGAAACTGAAAACCCATGTCTGCGTCTAGTGTATTAGCAAAAGGGTCTAACTTTTTTCCCACTAATCTTCAAAAGAAATTAAACATCTAGTTAGTTTGAAGGAATTCAAAAGCGTAACATGGCCATAAAAAACGTTGAGATTCTGTGAGAACACAGAGACTCAGCACGATTGTGTCGATTCCTTGTAGATCTGTCGATAAACAGTTTGAATGTCGGTACCACATAAAATTGCGGTGGGCACCTTGTGAACAAAAACAAAAAAGCTCGCAGAGCCACTAACCATGGACAGCTTGCATTGTGATACATTTTAGTTTCAAAATCAAGTTGCATTGTGCTATCTGATTATTGCAACTAAATGCTTTTGTAGTCTTTTTTATGTAATATTTGTTGAAGACTGCTCCTGTGCAAGTCCTCCTGACCCGAGATCCAGTCAAGGATTCACTTGATGCCTCCCGATTCAGAGATCAAATGCCTGACAGGCCTAATTAGGACCACGCCCACAAAGCCGTCACAAGACATTAACTCAGTAAAACTTAGTTCGTCACTCTTACTATATAAGCTGCAGAACACTAGAGCAGAAGTATCTCTTGTTGATTCGTCCATTGTCAATCCTGAATTTTCACTGAGCTAGCTTTTCACTCGATTCTCTTCATGGTATCAGAGCGAGGTTCAGAATCACCAGAGCGTTAGCTGTTTCTTTCAGTACTGACTGAGAGGAAAATAGAGTAAAGACACTAATTTCAAGTACATTCTTTGAAAAATTACCTACCTCTTCATTGAAAATAAGTTCAGTACAAAGTACAGTAAAATGGTATCAACAATGCATGTGGGATGTAAATTACTTTATTGATCTCCATTTTTATAACATGCATAGCTTTTTATGTATAGTCTTCAAATGATGCAAAATTTAGTGAAGGTCAAAGAAGACTAGATAAAAAAAATTAAAAGCCTCAGCTGATCAACATTCTATAAAAGTTGATCTTCAATGCAAGAATGGACTCCGAAAAACTACTAGGAACAGATCTGGAGCACATGCTTTCCTTATTGATCTATTAGAATACTTATTTTCCTTCAGCTTGAGAAGTAAGTATTACCAACCCTCTAAAATTTGATATAAATACTTGTTTCTCTTCCGTAGCTAAGTATGTATGTGTATACCATAAATGCACAAACTATTTCTTCTTTTCGCTAGACAAGCACAGGGCGTCTTTGGCAGCTTCCCGTGTGAAGCATTTAGGAAAAACGATATTTTCCTTGTTCATGAACAGTGCCATTCCGAGAAGTTGCTTTCCCTCTTGGAATTGTTCATTCACTTGATCCATATTGTTTGCAGACTATCTGCAAGCCTTCACGCAACTCTGGGGTTTGGGGTACTGTCATGCTCACAACGGCACACTCAACAGTGCGGGTGTAGGCGCTGGGTAGGTTCGCGGTGTGTGGCACTAAATTCATTACTAGAAATTGTTGATATACTCCACCTCAGCACAATACGCAAGAGACTAACGGAACTGACAGCTGGACGCACAGCAGCTGTAATCAGTGCCCTGTTTGAATGTCTCATCATGATGCAGATTCCCCCGCCTACCGGCCGTCACTGAGCAGTACTAGTTACAGGATTAGCCCTAGCATCTCTCTCTTAACTGAATCAATGCTAAGGAAGCTGTGTGCTCCAAGATTCAGTGTGTGCCTTGTGTTAGTGGGAGCTAGGTCATTTCAGATGTACGCATTGTGCCAAGCTACTATGATTTAATCTAAGTGTACGGGACTTTCTGCTTAAAGCTGTGGTTACTCTGTCAGTGGTCCTTTGTCCAAGTGAATGTTCTGCACGTGTCTCAGTAAAACTTTCCTCATCTTTCTACAGGTTATGGGCCCTGCTCGCTTCCTTTAGAAATCTACTCAGCGTTACAGATTAGGAAAGTGCTTCCCAGTACGATCTACTGTGTCTACAGTAAACCAGTCGCTGTGCCTACAGCAAGTCCAATCACGCTTGTCAGTGTCCTTGTTGCGCCGGCAACAAAACCCTGTATCAGTCCTTAGCAGTACCTCACGCATCATGGATGCAAATGCCGAGCTCCGTAATGTCAAATGCTACAACGGTCAGAACTTCCACCTTTGGTAGTTCCAACTGCGCGCCATACTTCTTGGCCAGGATCTCATGGGTATCGTAGATGGATCCGTCCCCAAACCCACAGACACTGCCGCACAAGCTGCGTGGGTGAGAAAGGATAATCAGTGTATTTCCTTGCTCTGTAAAGCCATAGACGAGTCCATTCTTGAGATTCTCATGAACTGTGCCACCTCGAAAGCCATCTGGGACAAACTTAAGTTGCTTCATGATCAATCCGCTCACGAGTCAGTCCATCACATCCAACAGCGCTTTTACGAGTGCAAAATGGACAGTTCCGACACTATCGCTTCCTTCCTAGGCAAACTCGAAGTGATCAAGAGCTCCCTCATTAACATGGGGGACAACTCAATCACTGATGCTAGTCTCATTGCCAAGGTTCTTGCGAATCTTCCTTCTGCACAGTACAGCTCGTTTTTATCCGCTTGGGACAACGTTGAGGATGCATCACGCACCCTCAACAATCTCACCATTAGGCTGTTACGTCACGAAACTCGTCTAAAGACCGAGAAAAAGGCGGAAGAGAACATCGCTGTTGCCTACGCCACAACGTACAACAGTTCAAACCAGTCCTCGCTTCCTTCAGTCAATCGTCCTCAGCTCACATATGAGCAGCGCCAAGAACGTAGAGTCCAGATCACTGAACGCAAGAAGGTTACTCCATGTTGGAAGTGTGGTCAGTTAGGCCATTGGGCTAGAGAGTGTCCCCTCCAACCAGCAAGATCCCACAGATCTGCTTCCCCAGTCCCATACAGCCTCAAAACCACCCACGCATCGTGCTTACATGACCACAAGTAGCGTCGCAGAACATTCTTCATGGTATGTCGACAGTGGATGTACTGACCATATGACCAATACCAGAGAGTTTTTCTTTAAGTACACCGATATCTCGCATGAGAATCGAACTGTTCAGGGTGTCGGAGGAATTCTCTTAGAAGTCATCGGTGTCGGAAATGTTAACGTCCAAGTCCACCTCGCTGATCGAGAGGACTTTGCAACGCTTACTGATGTGTTGCTTGTTCCACGCTTAGAACCAGTCTCTTTTCCTCCCAAAGAGCAGCTCAAAAGAACATAGATACTATCACTTCCAAGCATTCCTGTCGACTCGTTACCCAGGAGGGTGAAATAGTCATGAGCGGCGTATTAACCAGCAAGCTCTACAAACTGCTGATCACCCCATTGCTCCCCAGTGATATAACTGCTCTCCACGTTGGTAGCTTTGGCGTAGTGACCCAAAAAGATAGTTTACAGCCATTGGATGTTTGGCACAAACGTCTTGCACATGTCCATCATGACATGCTCAAGAAAATGTCCTCTCGAAACACAGTAGAGGGTCTCACTATTCTCTCTCGCACTGGACCACCTCCATCGCTTTCTTTGTCGATCAGGCTGCTACGCAAACATCTGCGCCAGTACACCTTCTACCAGTGCCGATGGGTGGCCCACCGATCAGACCTCCTCCAGTCGCAGTGGGAGTCCAGCAGCCTGCTGCAGTCGCAGTGGAAGTTCAGCAGCCTGCTGCCGTAGCAGTGGGAGTTCAACAGCCTGCTGCAGCCCGCGTCGAGCTACCGCACCCTGCAGTTGTTCCAGAATCTGCATCGGCAGATGAAGTCGAACTCACACCTGCAGACCCAGCTGACCAGAGTGATCCCCACGTCGTTGGAACCAGTGAACACCTTCAGCAACTCATCAGCGCATCTGTCCAACTCCGAGGTGGAACCCATTGAAGAAATTTTCGGTGGACCTCGTGACTCTGTTGATGCCACACTTGCCCAGTGGCACGACATAACTTTTGCTAAGGCCGAAGTCTGCATACCACTCTCGCTGATTCCAGCTGCTGAGCCGTCAATCCAACCAGAAGATCATTCGCAAGACGCTGGTCTCCACTCATCACCAGCAACAGCACCACCAACTTGCGACAACATCGAGCTTTCAACCGCAAGCCTTGGCGAACTTATTGTGGACCTCTCCATTGATGGAAACGTGGTAGAGATACCAGATGCGCCACGAGGCAGCAGTCCTCCGCACGACCTTCCACCTCGCATACGCAAACCTCCAAACCGCTATGGTGAGTGGGTTTGCCCAGACCAACAGCCTCCATATGCTGGCATGGTGCATTCGGGACAGCTCCCATCCGAACCTCCTATTGAGCCGCATACTTACCAAGAAGCTCTCAAGTCGGATGAGTCCCAGCACTGGAAGGATGCTATGACTCAGGAGTATAGCTCACTCATGAGCAACGGCACATGGACACTCAGCGAGCTACCGCCAGGACGTAAGGCCATCCAGAACAAATGGGTGTACCGCATCAAAATGGCTGCCGATGGCACTGTGAGCAGATTCAAGGCACGACTTGTGGCGAAGGGGTTCTCGCAACGGGAGGGCGTCGATTATTCGGAAACGTTCTCACCTGTCGTCAAGTTCGACTCCATACGCACGATACTTTCCGTAGCTACCGCTGAGGACCTGCAGTTGGTCCAGTTCGATGTTGAAACGGCTTTTCTCTACGGGGAGATTGCAGAGGAAATCTACATGGCCCAACCAAGAGGTTTTGCTGACTCCAATTCACCTCACCTGGTATGCAAGCTACACAAAGCGTTATATGGTCTGAAGCAGGCGTCTCGAGTATGGAACAAACGTTTCCATGATTTTTTAGTACAGCACAGCTTAGCTCCAAGCCAAGCCGACCCCTGCGTCTACATCAGCCTCAGCGGGCCACCACTCATCTTGGCCCTGTTTGTTGACGATGGCATCATCGCATGTAGCGACCACCAGCGTATCGACAGAGTCATCGAGTCCATGCGCGGCATCTTTAACATCACCACCGGCAATCCAGAAGTGTATGTCGGACTACACATTACGCGCAACAGAGCTGAGCGCACTCTTCAGCTTGACCAATCCCGTTACATCCATCGGAAGCTGCAACAGTACGGCTTTCTCGACTGCGCCCCACTCTCTGTGCCTGCTGACCCACATGTGCAACTCGACCTCGCATCATCCATCGACGAAGGTACGGACCCGAGCTTCCCGTATTCTGAAATTATTGGAAGTCTTCATTTTGCCAGCCAAGGAACTCGTCTCGACATCACATACGCAACGGGACACCTCTCCAAGTTTTCACGGAATCCACGGCACAGTCACATCTCCGGCGTCAAGCGCGTGCTCAAATACCTCCGCGGCACCCCCGACATGCGCATCACCTATGCAGCTACTAGTCACCCGAACGAGATGCAAGCCTTCTGTGATGCAGATTACGCAGGTGACGCCGACGACCGCAAGTCCCGCTCTGGATTCATCATCACACTGAACGGCGGACCTGTAGCATGGGACAGCCGCAAACAAGGCTGCACTGCGGCCTCCACAACCGAAGCTGAATACATCGCCGCGCACCTGGCCTCCCAAAAGATCATCTGGATGCAGCAACTTCTTCACGACCTTGGACATCCGCAAATCACACCAACTGTTCTTCGTAGCGACAACCAGGCCGCAATACGCCTTGTGCGCAATCCAGAGTTTCACCGACGCACGAAGCACGTCGATGTCAAGTATCTTATCATACGTGATCACTTCCAGCAAGGGCACCTCACGCTGACGTATGTGTCAACCGTTGACAATGTAGCTGACGTCTTCACCAAACCACTTCCTCGCGATCGCTTCCAGCGTCTCACTAGCATCCTCGGCCTCACCACCCTCTCATGTGGCACCGGTTAGCTTCTGAGCATTTGTTAGTCTCTTGCGAGTGGGAGTGTTGATATACTCCACCTCAGCGCAATACGCAAGAGACTAACGGAACTGACAGCTGGACGCATAGCAGCTGTAATCAGTGCCCTGTTTGAATGTCTCATCATGATGCAGATTCCCCCGCCTACCGGCCGTCACTGAGCAGTACTAGTTACAGGATTAGCCCTAGCATCTCTCTCTTAACTGAATCAATGCTAAGGAAGCTGTGTGCTCCAAGATTCAGTGTGTGCCTTGTGTTAGTGGGAGCTAGGTCATTTCAGATGTACGCATTGTGCCAAGCTACTATGATTTAATCTAAGTGTACGGGACTTTCTGCTTAAAGCTGTGGTTACTCTGTCAGTGGTCCTTTGTCCAAGTGAATGTTCTGCACGTGTCTCAGTAAAACTTTCCTCATCTTTCTACAGAAATTGATGTAAATGAAGTGATACGATTAAAATATTGTTATATGTTCATTGTGATGTCATTTACAGTATTATTGTATTTTGAACAAAAAGTTATTATATTGTTTACTTCTCCTTCATGGTCATTTAGGAAATTTCAAAATTTTCCCTCATGGGACTTTCCCACATGACCTTAATCTCTTTGTATTTTTATCAGAGGAGTGAATCAGTTTCCCATATGGATAGTTGACAAAGATGTCCTGTGAAGCGCTTCTTAAAATTACATAAACTCCTTTCGGTATGCACAGCAAATATACACTTGCGGTACACAGTTTACATGTGGTACGCAATGTACATTCAATAATGCTGAAATGTAACTTGAACATAAAATGTGACACCACATAGTGGTTGGTATGAGAAATCCTAAGACGCTGAATTGACTCTTGATAATACTACATCAATATCGCGTGGCTTTCGAAAGCCATCTGACCGGGAGCCTTCAAAACTAATAATTACATGATCATTTTTGGTTGATGGTTCATGAATACTCCGCAACATGGATGCTTCCTTGCGTGCCACATACAAACCATCGATGGCAGAGGATATACCTTCACTAATGGACAGCAAAGGCAGGATCCAAAACGGCTCTTCAATCAGAACACCCACTTCTTCGATGTAAAACAAAGCCGTTGCGCTCATGAATGTCACTGGGATGGTGAGCCATCCGCAAGTATTCCACAGTCCAAATGGAAGAGCAAGGTGCCAAAATGTCAACATCCGAGATGTCAGACGTGTATACGCCAGGGGAATCGGTGTCTTGAAGATCCGCTCACAACCTCCCACGTTATCATGAAACACAGTCACATTTTCATCCATGGTAATTTGTTCCCACTGAGATATCTGACAATGTGAGATCAGTTCGGACATGACTTGCAAAACATAA
>CAXARX010000593.1:0-23810 GCA_963971425.1 Bryoerythrophyllum caledonicum | reverse complement strand
CCGCCATTTCCATCGCTGTCATAATCCAAATTCAAGTTCATCCAAAGATATAAGGAGACGTGTGCAGTCATAAGGACTAATATTATAATTTAGGTCGACAGGAGCTAAATGACATTGACAGTTACGTTCCATACTGTGTGCCCAGGACCCTGTGAAAATAATTCGTTTAAAATGGATTATATTTTTCAGCTTATTTTCACAGATTGAATGTTAATATATCCCTGATTAAAGTCACAGGATGGAATTGCAAATGCTACTTCTATTCAAATTGCTTAGGGAAATCCCAACCATTCAACATTTTATTCTCTGATATTTTATGCAGCTACACATTCCACACTATTTCATAGATTTTATTCATCTCATGCAAATATCATAATTTTTCTGTCATCTAAGTAGAATTTTACTTCTTCGGAACTCCTATTTAAATAGCACATTTTCTGTCCGTGGTAGATTTTCTTGAGGATATTATCCTATGCATCTGTTTAGATCGAATCGACCTAAATTAAGATTGCAAAAATCATTCTCGCAAATGTTGAGAAGAAATGAAAATATACATATCAATAATATGTTGAATACTCATTTGTTAGGTCGACTCGTTCTAATTGAGACAGTCCAATAAAGTTAAATGGAATTATACTTTCTGAGATAGTCCAATAAAGTTATTTCATTCTCTTTATGTGTAAATTCAAGACAATTCAATCTCTTAAAACAAAATATTTCTTATGATTCTTGGTGCACTCACTTGTCATATAAACCCGTGAGATATAAGAATCTGCGGATTAATGCAAAGGATTCATGAAATTCAAGTATAATGGACTTAATCTGCATTCATTCCTATGTCGCTTAGTTAGCTCGAGTCGACCTAATGAGTAATTTTCATCATTGTGGTCATCCCAAAAATCCACCGCAGCGTGATGTGTTCCAGGAGGAATTCCCCTCACCTCGCCAACATTACTCATGTATCTAACATTTCAATACATCGTACTTCTAGTCAGGGCTATGGATGCCTTCGCCTCAAATGACGATTTTCTCATCTGACGACGATCAAGTGCATTTACCTGTCGATCCCCCAACGTCCCTGAGTGTGAAGGCCTTCCTCCACGACTTTGGGGACACCAAAGTTGTTACTCTTCTAAGCCATGATAGAGCTGAAGTTTGGTATTTGGGATTTGCCACATGGTGCGTTCAGACCTCGTCCTTGGAGCGGATGGCATTCTTGGTGACAACCGCGTTGCAGTGGAGAGTACAAGAACACATTGCGTTACGTCCATCCCTATTGATTGGCTCCAATCCTCTTCGTCCTGGCCGATCAACGGGTTTTATACAATGGAGTAACTTTTGCTGACCACAGGCCCATAATGAGTACAACTGTTGTCAAGCAGCTCTTGCAAATCCTTCCACAATCTAGACCATCTCGATAATACTCTAGCTCTGTTCGAAACCCACCTCAACAATCTTCAACTAGGTCATCCAATCTTTCTTCTCAGGAATCCATCAATGCTGTATCTAGCAAATTTTGTTGCTCTAAGAACTGCATTCAACCATTTCCTCGACAGAAGATTCGTGCTTTTCGCGATCGCATGTACGTCGGAACATCCTTTCAATTTCGACACCACTTGAAGTTAGAGATTCATCGGCAAATTCATGCAGATGTTCAAGGGAGAAAAGTTGTCACGATTGAAGGCATTACCATTTGTGTGCCAGCGTGGATCTTCATTGCTAGTATCTCTGAAGCTACTTTCTATCGATATCAAGCATATGCAGCTCAAGGGCGTCATTCGCATCCTCACGGTAACACTGGACTTCAGAAGCCAAGGAGTCACACTGAACAAGCCACTGCAACATTGAAATGTATTTTGGAGAAATCTGCGGATCACATGCCTCATCGAACTAGGACCCTCAAGACTGGAGACAAAGTGGTGTCTATGATCCTTCCTTCAAGTTTCACATGGAAAGGCACTATTCATGAAGTCAATGCAGTAATGCATCATTCGGGATGAAAGAAATTTCTACATCAAATTTGAGCAAAATTGGAAAGTTGCACTTCCCTGAATACGATGCAAAGAAACCTGGTGACGATTTTGCTCGTTGCTCAAACTGTGATCGTTTTGAATTCTCTACTCAAGGCTTCAATTCCCGGATCGCAAGTAGCACTGCTATGGGCTAAAAAACTTGGAGATCATTTCACCCTTGCACGAGTTCACAGAGAACTATATTATGCCAATCGGCATCGCTCAAAGCATTTTCCTCAGAGTGTCTGACCATCATGCATGACAAGATGGATCTTGCAAAGATTGCATCCCCGGTTTTTTCACACAAGAATAAGGAATTAGATGGGTTGTTTAAGTTGCCTGTGTCTGTCATTAGGCATGATTGCTCACGGTCACGGCGACACGCGCTATGCACATTATGGGTTGGATATGTTCTCTCACGATTCAAACTACACGATTGGATCCTTTGCTAATTTATTGCGAGATCTCGAACTTCCTCCGAAGTCAGTCACTCGTCAATTGTTTATCCATTGTAGATCTTCTCTCTTATTTGATGCAGTACTTAAGGGTGCGGAACTATGTGAATCTTGCCTTCCTCCTCCTCTTGAAGGTCCTCATGTTCAAGCTCCATTGCCACGAATTTTGAATGTGCAAATGGATAATGTAACAGGAGACAGCAAAAACAAATATGTTTTCAGTTTTTGGTCCTTGCTTGTAGCTCGGCGTGTTTTTTGTGAAGTGCATGTCAATTTCATGCTCGTGGGCCATACACATGATGATATTGACGCTCTTTTTGGAAGATGGAGCATGCTATTGAAAAAAAAGAGTTTCTCCACTATTCTTCTTCTTATGAAATCTTTCATGGATGTTGAATCTGTACTCATCATTCTAAACCTTGTTGAGGAAGTACCGGCCTTCAAAGAGTTCATTGAAGATCATCTCTTACAAGAGCAAGGCGTACTTATTGGACATACAAAATATCAATGTTTCAAGTTTTACGTTGATGCCCAAGGCTCTCCTATCATGAAGTATAAGAAATTTTGCACAGACTCTGATTGGTTGCCTGATGCTGGCATCAAACTTTGGAAAGAAGATTCAGAAGGAAGAAGTTTGTGACCTCGTGGTGTTCATGCGGCTGCTGCATATCGTCCCCAACGAAACATTGGTGAAGTTTAAAAGGAATATCTGGATTCATCAATTATTGGGAAAGTTTGTGTAATCAAGACCGTACAGGAGAGTATCGGCGTCGATATGAACACTTGGTGCAATATTGGCGTGGACTAAAACATGGTCTTTCCGAACCTCTTGAATCATCGATTGTGCTTAAGGAGGGCTTTTGGCCAACAACTCAAGTTGCGCCATCAGTCGAAGATCAGTACATGGATGATGGAGACCTTCAAGAAGATTTTGGAGAAGATGATGTCTTGTAGGACATCGTCGTGATCGCCTCTGCCTTCTTTCCGAGTAGGTCGCGATTTGTATGAAGGTTATTTTATTGCACTTCGCCCTTGTGATGGTGACACTCGACCGGTCTGGATTGCAAGAGCATTATCAAATCCAAATATTAACCCAGAACACCCAAATTGTGTCCTCATTCAATATTTTTGCCAGTGTCGAGAGATCGAGGAATTCAAGATCATTACACAGGATGGGATAGCTCTCGTGGCCTTCGGTGGAAGATTGACGAATCGCAAGTTCCTATTTGGGAGCGTACAGATTCACTGATGACTGCTTGGAAGTCAAGAATCAAGAAGGATACTGTAGAATGTATGATAAAATTCCATCTTCACAGATTGAGATCATCAACAATAGTTTGCGTTATTTACATCTTGATTTGAAGATTTCACTAACAATTTTAGCTCCATTAGACCTAAAATGCATTAGAGATGTTGGATAGTGCTAATCTTGTTGTTATAGTTAGCTCGTATGAATTTAAATGGTATAGTTGAATTTGTAGCTTTAATTTATTTTTATTATTACATATTTTCTTTTTCTTTTTCTATTTTGTTGCGTATTTATATAGTTTGTCTTTCCATCAAATTAATGGGTGGAAGTGCATTTGAAACTTATTGATACGTAGATAGATGGGATCACCTACCTTATGAAACGGTAGGAGTGGAATGTTTGTTCACCATGACATTGAGCGTAAGCCCGATGACAGCTTAGACTATTGTTCCATATTTACTCTCTCCTTTCGATGATACAGTTAGACATTATGACTATGTATCAAGATGAAAGATATACTTGTATGTGCTCTATAGTTGAGACCCACTGTGAAGTGCGAAGATATTTTTGTACATCAAATGCACCGTTATATAAATCATGTATTTGTAAGCTTCGGCATTTTCGTCTTTCATCAGATCTTCATATGAGAAATGCACATTTTTTTCATATTTTGGTTCTTCATCGTATCGGTCTAATTTGATTGTGAATCATTATTTATTTCCTTTGTATAGTGGTATTTGATTTGCATCACTCTCATTTTAATGAATATTGCTAGTATTAAGATAGCCACTCACCTAGGTCTTACAATAAATTGTTTTAGTATATGTCATTGAAATAGGCAAAATTATTTTGAGAGGTTCATTTTCACTCAATTTAATGAATATGATGTTATGTCCTTCATAAGGCTTTTTGGTAGCTTTAAATGTCTTTAAATCTCATTTTTTTCTTTTTTTTCTTTCCATATTCCTAATCTTTTATTGCCATTAATACTTTGAAATTCCATAAGTTTTGCAATGTAACTCCAAATGCAGCAAAAGAAAGTCCATCCGCCCCTCGTTGTTGAAAGCTTTCCGATGGTAACAACAAAGCCTGCATGAGACACTCAACTTGTAACATATCAACCTATCAAACAAACAATCTAATTAACCCATAAAAGTCAAGCAAATCCGTGAACCTTGTTCAACAAAGAATATTGAAGAAAAAAAAGTTTTACAAAATCATTTGCGCCAAATAAATTAAGTACAGAAAGATGCTCAAATTGCGAATCTAATGTAGCAAGTATTGCTAAATTTGAATTCACAAAGAAATAATGACAATCAATAAAAAGGCAACCTATATAGAGCTTAAACTCTTCGGCACAAGACTAAGGCTGTTCTACTAACTTTAAAGAGTCCATACATATGAAACATGCCCATGGGGAACCCACAAAATACAATACCAAGAATTAAAGTAGACTATGCATCGAATAATCCCTCGAAATCATATCTTTCACCTCGAGAGTCCTAATGCCATGAAACCAAGTAAGGAGTGTTCCACTAACTTCAAAGAGTCCATAAATATAATCATGTCCATGGGGGACCCACAATAGACACTACCAAGAATTAATGTAGACTATGTATGGAATAAAGCCTCGAAAATCATATCTTTCACTTGGATAGTCCAAATGTCATGAAACAAAGTTAGGGGTTTTTCACTAACTTCAAAGAGTCCATTAATACCAATCATGCCCACAGAGAACCCACAAAAGACACTAGCAAGAATTAAAGAAATCTATGCATGGAATGAAGCCTCCAAAATAATATCTTTCACCTCGAGAGTCCAAATGCCATGAATCCAAATTAGAGGTGTTCTACTTACTTCAAAGAGTGCATAAATACCAATCATGCCCATGGGGAATCCCCAAATGACACTACCAAGAATTAAAGAAGTCTATGCATGGAATAAAGCCTCGACGATCATATCTTTTACGTGGAGAGTCCAAATGTCACGAAAAAATGTTAGGGCTTTTCCACTAACTTCAAAGAGTCCATAAATACCAATCATGCCCATAGGGAAGCCACAAAAGACACTACCAAGAATTAAAGTAGACTATGCATGGAATAAAGCCTCGAAAATCATATCTTTCAATTGGAGGGTCCAAATGTCATGAAACAAAGTTAGGGATGTGCTGCTAACTTTGAAGAGTCCATAAATACCAATCATGCCCATGGGGAACCCACAAAAGTCACTACCAAGAATTAAAGTAGACTATGCATCGAATAAAACCTCGAAAATCATATCTTTCACGTGGAGAGTCCAAATGCCATGAAACCAAGTAACGGGTGTTCCTCTTACTTCAAAGAATCTATAAATACCAATCATGTCCATGGCAAACCTACAGAAGAGACTACCAAGAATTAAAGTAGACTATGCATGGAATAAAGCCTCGAAAACCATATCTTTGATTTGGAGAGTCCAAATGCCAAGAATCCAAATTAGAGGTGTTCCACTTACTTCAAAGAGTCCATAAATACCAATCATGCCTATAGGAAACCCAGAAAAGACACTACCAAGAATTAAAGTAGACTTTGCATGGAATAATTCATTGAGAATCATATCTTTCACTTGGACAGTCTCAATGCCATGAAAGAAAATTTGGGATGTTCCTCTCATTTCAAAGAGTCCATAAATACCATTCGTGCGCATGGGGAAGCCACAAAAGACACTACCAAGAATTAAAATAGACTATATATGAAATATTCCCTCGAAAATCATATCTTTTACCTGGAGAGTCCATATGCCATGAAACTAAGTGTGGGGTGAATGATTGCTTTAGAGGAGTGTTAAGATACAAATCTTGCTCATGGGGAACACTTTAAAGTCACTTCCAAGAATTAAAGCAGACTATGCATGGATATATGCTTCGAAAATCATATATTTGATTTCTTTAGTCCAAATGCCTTCATTATACGTTTGGAATGTTTCTTTAATGTAGAAAAATTGATGGGTGTGATTCATGCCTAGATGGAACGTTGAAATGTCATTTGTAGGAATCAATATAGAATGTGCATGGAATAAGGCTTTGAAAGTCCTAACTTTTATCTCGTATGTCGAGTTGATTTGAAAGAAAGTGTTTAGACGTGCTCGTATTTAGATGTGTCTATGGATTTCTTTTTTGCACAAGGGGAACTTTTGTAAGACACTACGAGGAATCAAAGTAGAGTATGTATGGAATGAAGCATCGAGAATCATAACCTCGACGTCGGGAGTAATAGTCTCTTGAATTGGAGTTTGGAGTGTTCTTCAATTAAGAGGAGTTTATGCATACTAATCATGCCGTGGAGGAAGTCTTAGAAGGCTCTATCGAGAATTACCGTAGAGTATGGGTCGATGTTGCATTTTGATATTAGGGGTGACGTCTGTTTCAACATGGCGATGTTTGAGTTTTTCAGAAGTTCAGAAGTTGACTTGAAGCTTGACTTTGCTTAGGCATTAGAATTGTATAGATAGCAAACGTAGTTCCTTTCTTTGCAACTCTTTTAAATGCTTAAGCGCCCACAAAAAGAGGAATTTGGCTTCTTGATGATTTGATTGGATGAGAATCTATATTTTTCACTACAAGGAGAACACGGAAAAATGACTATGGCCATATGACTACATATGACTATTGGACTCATGGTACTCATGTTGAACCGATGTGATGACTAGAAATGACTGTAGTCATCATATGACTATGATCATAGTCATATCGGACAATAATTTATCGGGAACCACGTGGAGAACGTCTCGGGAACTTGTTCTCCAATGTAATATGCTATTATTGTAGTCATACCAGTCCATATGACTACAACTGATACCCATCTGACTATGGTGTTGAGGTCCCAATAGCGATTGGTTGGTGTGAGGCATTCGGATGACTGCCATGCTTCTCCTATCAAGGCAAGACCCTGGTTTTGTGTGGTTCTGTAAGCAACGACATTTTTGTAGTGTAGTTGTATTTCTTGCAATACAACCATGATTTTTAACACATTCGCATAGCTCATGACTTTTATTTAATATAAAGTACATCATACTTTATTTATAAAAAAAAGCATACATATTGTATTTAGTACATATTGATCGAAACATGCATGTGGGGAGTGTCTTTTCAACCAACCTCCCTTGCTAGTGTTCGACAACCTAGTCTTCACTAGGTGGATCCTCTCCCCTAACTTCCAACGCCCTACTGACATCTTCCGCAGTCAAAACCTTGCATCCCGCCAACATAGGGTCCTGAGATGAGCGGTGAAAATCAATGCTTGTGTCGCCAAGACCGTGGTGGTTAGCGTCCCTGCCTATTTGCAGTGCTTGCAAGTCTGGTCCTCCATCCACCCCTGACATGACTCTACATCCTCGTGGCTCCCTCCGCAAAACCACTTTCCATCCATCATTCGCCACATCATCCACAAAAAAAACTTGTTGCACATGAAGGGGAAATGCAAATGAGTCCACCGAATAAGGGATCAACCGATCAAATTTGAAGAGTGTGAAACCATACTCATCCCATTTCATAGTCGCGCGAGGGCCCCTCTTGTTTGCTCGTGCCCATGTGCAATACAACACAACAACCTCAAATGTTCCGTAGTCCACGCTTATTATCTCCTCCACCCATCCAACATATTCTAGATTAGTAGTCCTCATATTCCTGTCGCTACTACTAGACCGACAAGATTGTAAAAATGTAGCGGCGACACCGCTGTCACAAGTAGACAAATCCACTTCAGCTCCACGTACTCTTATGTGATTACGGTATGCATACATTGACCTGTAACCTTTTGCATTTCTTGAGGGTGGCAACAACAACGCTCGCACATCATCGGACACAACATTCCCCCTCGCAATGTCCTCATCCACTGCGCCATGTAGCCACTCCGTGAAAGTTACATGTCGAGTATCGCTTCCAGCCTCAGTACGTCGTCCCTTCCTTTGCCTTCTTTTCCCCTGTTTGGCTTGATCTCTTCTGCTCATATTGGAGGTGTACCTTCTGCACCGTCCACGATTACCTTTAGTTAGTTGCACATTTATCCCCTTTCTTCCTAACACTTCTACTTAACTACAAGGAATAAAACATAGCTAGTCATCTTCTGCAACACTGTCACTACACATAGTGCTCCTCGGCTTTCATATGACTATGAAACGTGTACGGTGCCAAAGTGCTTACTCCCTGTAGTCTTGCAGTATATCAGCGTTGTTTATGACAAACTCGTGAATCCAATGTTGTAACTCCCCTGTCAGTACTCGGCGTCTTCCCTTGCCTTCTAAAAGTTCAGAATTCATGCTGGGCTCTTCGGTGTCATCCCATACACGTCGAGCCGTCACATCACAATTTTGCATGTACTCTGTACAAAAACCAAGCGCCTCGTCCATGATGTACCCTCTTGCCATGGAGCCCTCCGGTTGCGCGCGTTGCCGTACGTAACCTTTCAATGTTTTCAAGTACCGTTCAACCGGGTACATCCATCGTGTGTGAACTGGTCCACAAACTTGCAGCTGTTGGACTAAGTGAATTGGCATATGAGACATCACATCAAAGAAAGACGGAGGAAACACTTTTTCTAACATGCACATTGTTGTTGTTGTTTCCTCCAACAACTCGTCCATTGTTGACCGGTCCACCGACTTCGCACAAAGACGTGTGAAGACCCTTCATATGCGTATAATTGCCACTCGAACTTCCTTTGTTAGTAGTGTTCGCAAACATAATGGCATAATCTGTTGCATCAAAATGTGGTAGTCATGGGACTTCAAGCCCCGTAGCTCTCCATCCGCGGTGATCCTCTTTGATAATTGGCCTACATAATTACTCGGAGTCTTAAGCTCGCGAATATTCTGTATGAACATTGTCTTCTCTGACTTGCTCATCACGTATGAAGCTGTTGGTAGCAACGTCAATCCACTTCTACCATCCTCCACGGGATGAAGCTCCGGCCTTATGTTCGCTTCTTTCATGTCCAGTCGTACTTTTAGTGTGTCTTTTATACCCCATATTGTCTTTATGATGTTTTCGCAGAGATTTTTTTCGCAGTGCATTGCGTCCAGAACGTGCCGGATCAAGAGATACTGGCACATTCACGACACCTCGTTAGTTCAGAAATCAGTGCTCCTTTCACTACATTCCATGTGTTTGTTTCAACATCTTCTTCGAAACGATGACTGCTAATAGTCATCGTCAAAACATGTAGTCATTACATACACACATAATTACTACAAATAGTAGTTTTTTCATATACTACATAAGATTTGCATAGAGTACCTATCACTGACCTGCCAATACGGGAGAGCATATAGGGCAGACAACCTCTTTACTCCTGTCTGATGTACTGGATCGTTCTCTCCTCCTGGTTTGCTGTCCCTCGAGGCATTTAGCCACATTTCCCTTCCTTTAGCATGCCGCATAATGTCGTGACCGGTTAATGGGCACGGTGGTGCTCTCCACTCTTCTGTGCCGTCAAATGCCCTCCCTTGTGTTCGGTATGGATGACTCATACTCAAGTACCTCCGGTGTCCCAAAAAAAGGTTTTTCCCAAGCGCTGCAGATCGGCGTGTTGTCACATTGGGTCCACACTCCGTGCGTCCTTTGTAACCCTTTGTCACTTGTCCGGATACAAGACCATACGTTGGATAATCGTGAATGCACCACATCAAAATGGCCTTAAGTTTGAAATTCCGTTGTCCATGTTCGTCGAAAACATCGACGGCATCGACACCACTCCACAACTCTTGCAACTCTTCAATGAGGGGTGCCAGGTACACATCTATATTTTCCGATGTCACACTCTCTTTTCCGGGAATTAAAAGGGCCAACATAACAAAAAATCGTTTTGTCACCAACCACGGTGGCAGGTTGTAATTTAAAAGCACAACCGGCCAAGTGGAGTGACTCAATGATTGGGTTGATAATGGGTTCACACCATCTAGGGCCATGCCAAGTCGTATATTCCTCTCTGAATATCCAAACTCGGGATACATAGAATCCACGTGTTTCCATGCTTTACAGTCCGGCACACATTCAATATTCCCTTCCCAACCTCTCCTTGTTGCATGCCATTTGCTCAACTCCGCCAGGCGTGAACAACGATACATGCGTTGTAGACGGGGAATCAATGGGAAATGCCTTAAGACCTTCATAGCCCTTTTACTGTTCTCCGATGTGTACCGCATTTGCCCACATTTAGGGCAGTACAATGCATCTGCCAATTGCTTGCGGAAGAGACAACATCCATTTCTACAAGCGTGTATGGAGTCATATGAAAGCCCCAACATTCGTAGGAATTTTTCCCTTCATAAATTGACCTTGGTAAATTGTTACCCGGTGGAAGAAGTTCACTCACTAGCTTCAGAATTTCATCCGCACAAGCATTAGACACCCCGAACACTGTGAAGCAATTAAGAAGAAGCAATACTGCCACTAGGCGCGTTGACCGTGCACCCTCGTATAGAGGAATTTTTGATTCCCGTAGGACATCCGTGAGGTCCTCCTCCTCGCACACATCCCCTCCTATGGCATGGACATCTTCTCCATCGTTAATTCCATCATTACACTCTGCATAATTAGATTCTTCATAATTGTTGTACCTTGCGAGACACTCCGTCACCATTCTCAGAACCTCAATATCTTCGTCTTCGCTTACGACCTGTTCCGAATTCTCCACCAGTTGCCTACGACGGATGTCGTCCTCGCATTCTTCCTCGCTTTCGGACTCAATTTCGGACTTCAAACATTACAACACAAATGAGGAGTGCATTATATGTGTTAGTATAAATGTACAGATCCACACCAGGAAGCACATTTGCACTTGAGCCATTTGCAAATTCTCATATCAACTTCTGCTTGTCCTTTTGTGATGACAACTTCTAGTCATGAAGTGAAAACCTATGACTACCCTTTGTCATATAGTTCCACCATATTAAAAACGGTGACTACATTTGGTTGCAACAGAGTCTTTCTCACATGCAGTGTACATTAGAGAGTGCAAAGCAGCAGTGGCTGCGGGATGTACATAGGGTCTCCTCGTTTCCAACTTCTTAGAATGCAGTATCGTAAGCTACTGAAAAGCATCCCATAACATTATCACCATAAATGACAAAACTATCAGTGGAGTCCACCATACATACCAAGATTGATTTCTTAAATTCCGGATCTCGACCATATTCTCGCAGATGTTTCCGGATGGTTTTCCGTAACAACACTTTTGCACCCATGCATTTCTTGCAAGGGCATGCATAACTTGCAAGATGTTGCCGATCTGCCTCCTTTTCCTCCATGTCCCATAAATGCAGCTGCAGTAAAACTTGTCGTGAATCCGGATCCATTGTCAGCCTCCTCTATGCACTTGTATAGGGCCTTGAATGTTTTTCGCCCCCTCGTTCACCCTGTGAAGGACACACACATATCCATAAATGACTCTGTGATTCTTCATGGATCATGACAGCATTTCACAGCGTGCAAAGCAACTGATCTCGTGTCATGTCCTGGTGCAGGATAGAGGATATGCGACTATGAGTCCCCCAACGTAGTCACCAAAAAAAGGAGTCAATGTGGAATCGTGAGCGGTCTCTGACTAGGATTAGTCACAAACAATGTGCAACAATTATGACTACAATCAATCATTGTACTCCTCGAACGATGACTGCATGTAGTCATTCAGAACTACCAACCTATAACCTCTAAGGGTGTGCAATGCAATTTTAGGAAAGATTTCTAAAGATCCACATACGCCATGAATAAATCTTCACTAATGAAATTATCCTACTACTAACATTAAAAAATAAGAAGAGTAGTTTTGTTACAACCTAGGTGAAGGCTCCTGAGATTAAAAGTTGTGTACATTTGCAACTGGAAATCTATTTTTTGCCACTTGAAAATTTTAATCTTGCAATTGTACAGTTGGGATTGAGGGTAGTAAAAACACTACTACTTTCTTCTACTGCTAGTTACACATAAATGTGTGCGAAAGGAGTAGCACAATGTATTAAAATGAAAATGGGTGAGTTAGGGTGTACCACCTAGGCAGCTTTTGTATAACAACACCGTTGTGTAACCTAATCAATTGTAGTTTTCTGGGGCTAATTTATGCCTAAACCCGCCTATCGTATCTTGATATTCAAACACATACAATATTATGGCATCATACCTCCACTATTGTGATAATCGGAAAAAGTGAAATCAGAATCGTGTACTGAAGTAATAGTTATGCAGCAAAAGCTTCTCTGTAAAGAATATTGTTGGTGCTGTCTTCTCAGTTGGCACAGTCGATTGAACGCCGCAGCTCAAAACTTTTTGTTAACTGTGTAATCTGAACTTGCACTTCCAAAGCGACAAATTGATGCTTCTCTTCCTCGACAACTAGAAAATTCGTAGTATGTCATGTGCCTGAGAGGAAGTACAGAGGCCCTCCAAACATGAGGATGTTAACTTGGAAAGGAAGGGGATTAGCTAGGCCCTCGAAACCCGAGAATTTGAACTTGGGTCTGTTTCTCACAAATCATGAAGCTTGATTTGCCAAACTAAGGTAACTGCAACATCTCGAAACCTGAGAATTCCAACTTGGGAAGCCAATCTCCAAATCGTGAAGCTTGCGATGCTAAACTTAGGTGTATTATTCCAATTATTTTTGAATGTGATTGTCATTTTAGACTCAGTCTAGAGAGAGACTTGCATAGAGAGAGACTACAGTGGCAGACCATCCTTGTGTACCTTGTGCCGTCAATGTTCCTACCAGAACGTGCGAGTGGGATTCTTGCTGTCGTGTTTTTATTCATGATCAGTCTCCAACTGAGCATTCTCCAAGTGAAACAGTCTCCAACTGATAATTATGGCATCGTCGACGTCAATGGCTGTGTGTAGCGGCTGCCTTCTCGCCGTGTTGGTGATGGTCGCCATTGAACCTCCAGCTCGAGCTCACAAATAAAGAATGCACTCACATTTTCAACACCTCTGGATATCAATCAATCTCGAGGTGTAAGTCTGGCAGAAGCCAAACCCCAATCTAGTTGACAATATCTCATCTGAATTGAACCTCAAATTTCAAGCAGGCGAGACATGATTCACTCAGAATAAAGGCTATTAGGGGGTGAGAATGCACAATCAACTAGCAATTCACAAAAGGCTATTAGGGGGTGAGAATGCACTTGCAGGAGCAATTTAAACTTGCAAGGGAGGAGCTGTCCACGAAGAAGATAGCAAAGAGAAATGAGAGCGGTGAGAATACGGAAAAAGGGGGGAAGGGGTTTTTTTGAATTTTGGGAGATGGGCTGCCCGACCACTGCGGGCTGCCTTCGGGCAACGCCATCAAACCCTGAAAAAACCAAGAAGGGTTTAAGTGGTCAAAATTTCTTTTTTAATGGGGTGCCCATTGTGCCCGGTGCGCACCGGGCAGCCCGGCAAATTAGGGATTCAGGGTGCTGAGGGTGTGGACGGGATCAACTCACTCCGGCGGTTTGCACTGTGAGGACGAAGAGGGTGACGAAGGCGCGCGACTGGAGTGAAGGACCGATTCGGCAATTCCAGAAGGGCTTGCGCGGCGGCAACTGTGCATGGGGCTCGGAAAGGTTTGACAACGGGAGTCTCTGGTCGAGGAGCTACGGCAAGAAGGCGAGGAGTGGCTGCAGCGTCGGTGCGAGGCGTCATCGCAATCAAGGGGCTGCCACGAGGAGTCGGGGGTCGGGCTTGCTAGGGTCAGACTTGCCGGGTGGGTCATTGCATAACTTAAATCCAAAATTTCTTGGTGCTAAATCTTTCATTGTTACTTGTGTGTTTGTCGATTTTTCGGTAGGCGATGGCGACATTGGACCCGAAATTGGCCAGGCGAGTGCTGGCAACTGAGACTCCTGTAATGGTTCAGGTATGGTGTTAATTCTTAGATTCATGTAGTGCTTGCGGAACAAATCTGATTGCACAACAATCACAATGAAGGAAATTATTTGTTTGCTTAGTTGTCGTAAGAACAACAACTTTGAGATAGTTTGAACGGGTGACATGCAATCAATGATTGTCAAAACAGTAACTATGAGATATTTTTAATGTGTGATGTTTTCAATGTAATGGCGACACAAATGTTGGATTTCATGTTCTGGTTTGTAAGTATGAGCAACTGTGTTTGCCTAGTACAGTTGTAGTAGTAGTAAGTGTTTGGCATTTCCTTCGTCTCAGTTCACTTCCTTAGCTGACTGAGATGTTCACAATGTTTTTTGTTACAGTGTCGGTCTGATTTGTTTCCAGCAGCATCACATCCGATTACGTTTTGCTGAGTACTTACGACGTCCTGGTTCAAAGCAGGCAGTACACGGCTTTCTATTTGCAAGCCTTTCTTGCCTTCGGAAGCAGTGAATTCAGATCTTTGAGATGACATACATATATATTTCTCCTTGTCGAGTAATATCATAGACAGAATTAAATCGACTGAGTTTTACTTGTTTAACGAGCTGGTCTGTTAATTTTGGAAATGCTGTAGTTCCAAGTGGGACTTAATCTCAGCGATGTGCTCTCAAGCTCATTACCGTACTACTTAGGTGACTAACTCTTTTCCTGATTAACAAATGTTGCGGTGATTATTTCTACGGACTGCCTTGGTATTATAATGAACATCAGTTTTGTCTAATGTTAAGTTTGTGGTGTAACAGTCAGTGATGTTGTTCCGTTAATCTGACTGAAGTGGTGGTGGTTTAATTTTGAATGTTTTCGTGTTTCGATCCTTGTCATATTGCTACTTCTTTTATGTCTGGAAAAGTGATCTGAAGTTCTCATCCCACTTCTACGTATGTGCAGATGCAGGAGTTGTTACGCGGAGCAGGTCCAGATGTAATATCATTGGCACAGGTGCAGCTCTCCCGTGCTGATAGACAAAATTGTGTCTGACGCTTATAAACGTCATTACATTTCTATGTACACAAATGTCTGCTATCCCATGTGTTTATATATTTATATGTGCACTCCTATGTATATGACATTCCATATTGTATTTGTGTGCACTGCTAACCTGGAAGGAGGGTGGGGGAAGGCAGGTTGTAGTGCATTGGCAACCACCCGAAGAAGCATTAACGAAAATAAAAAGCCTTGTGGATGAGCCTACAACAAGCCATTATGGTGCAGACGAAGGCCTGCCAGAACTTCGGGAGGCTCTTTTAGAAAAGGCATTCTTCTGATTTCGAAAACAAGTCTCATCTCATCAAGTAAAATCTGTTGATTCTGCTCTAAAAGTATGAAACTATCTTGAGAGCCAGGTATAGTTGTAGCAATTTTTACTTTTAGATTATCTTAATGTGATGAAAATCATTTGCAGTAATTGAGGAGAACTCTGTGGCCATTCTCCAGAGCGGTGCATTATGGGCATTATGTGTCACGCATTATGGGCTATGGGGTTTTAGTTTACACATGGCTAGAGGAGAGGTTAGGAGTGAGGAGAGCACCGAGGTTGAATCGTCCGCCGCCTCCAGCCACGATGAGAGCGACAACGATGATAGCATTGATGACGACAGTGGAGCGAGAAGTGGACAGAGAGGTGCAGAAGAGGAACCCAATGCATACGAGGGTCAGAGGCAACAACGAATCAGGCGGAATTTAGAGGTTTTTTTTGAGTTGGGCGTAGCTAAACTAGCATCTGAAATGACAACAGAGGAGCGAAGGATTGCTACCGGCAAGTGCGTATGTGGGCTGTTGTGCCTACCATCCTACTCCCTGTACTTATTCAAAATTGCACTTGAATGCCTGCAATATCGACTGTTGTTTTAGAAGGCATATAAGGATTGATGTCTGACATGTTTTTCGTTCTAGGGACGTCCTTGTTCCGAGCAAGGGAGGGCGGGTGCCCAATCAGAAGCCCTCCACATCACATTGCGAACCTCTTCCTAGAGGTCGGGTGACTAGAGCAAATGCCAAAGCAGTCCAGGATGGAGCTCGCACGGTGGGGGGTGTGGAAGAGGAGGATTCTCAAAAGACGGATTCCGAGGAGGAGCGATCAGCAAGTCCGCTTCATCAAGTGCATGCAAAGGTACATATCATGTTTGCACATAACTCCAGTTCCTTAGTCCATGCCTTTAAGAGCATTCATGCTCATGAACTATTCAACTATGTCACTAGCGGTAGTTAAGTCTTTCACAATGTGCACTGGCTTGATCATTGTCACCAACGATATGACTACCAGTAGTCATGTTACCAACTATATGACTACCAGTAGTCATGTTACCAACGATATGACTACCAGTAGTGATAGTCACCAACGATATGACTACCACTAGTCATTGTCACCGATTTTGTTACTAGCGGAACTAATTCACATTGAAATCGTTATTCAGCATAAGTGCTGAATTGTGTCACTTACTCGAGATGCAGGGAGAGCGCATAACCACAGAGCCCAGAATTTGGGAGAGGAGGAACGACCGAGGAGATTCAGGGTTTATTGCGCCCAAACCCCCATCACAAATAACAAATAGGATTGATGCACAGAAACGTACGAGAATGGCGGATGACACGTTGGACGACGACACTGCCCACGACTACTTGGAGGAGGATGTCGGACTCGATGATTTGGTCATTCCGTGTTTAGCGGTTGATAACCTTGCAGGTGACGATCTCAGCGATGGAGTGAAAGGAGCAGCCAAGCCTCTGCAAGTGCAAATGGCGGAGCTTGAGGTGGAGCTCCTAACTGCAAAGCGTGCTTTGTTGCAAACTCAGAGTGCACAGCATGCTCTAGGTTCACTCGGAGGTGCAAGTGCTAGCAGAGATGCGCCACTTCGGAGTTATGCATCCGAACAACGCAGTCGGCGGCGTCGAATATCCAAACAACAACAAGACGAGGTTGTTGTGAGGGAGCAGCGAGGTAAGAAGAGGTACAGCGTAGACGTCGACATGAAAGGTAATCCATGTGGCCAAAATTGATCCTTGTGGTTGACATGTCTAAGGGGGCATTCACAGGACGTGGACTTTAGTGAGGACAACTACATTGCACATAAGACCTCTATGCTCTTAAACATAAAGCAACGAGTGGATAATACCTTTGAATACCAGGGAGGTTTGGGGAGAGTTACAGAAGAAGCCTTCCATTCAATTTTGAAAGGGCAACTAAAAATCAAGCGCTACCAACTCAAGAAGGCATTGCTAGCAGGCAAGGCTAAACCGAAACACATTCGGCAGGACCACTGGGTAAACTTGTCCAGGTTGATATCTGAGGATCGCAAGATGAAAGAGGCACAGCGGTTGAAGACAAATCGCGCATCGGCGAAGAGATAGTCGTTGTTGGGCGGCAGCAAAGACGACTTGACAACCAACTTGGTAAGATCTGAACTATGAAGTTTTCATGTGAATATGTTTTTTTTGAATTCATTGTTTCCATATGCAATCAAAACTAATGCAAGGTTGGGAAAAAATGAATGACTACAGAGCTCAGACTTGGAGAGGGCGCCAACAGGGTCAGAGTTTGAAGCACACCTAGAACCGCGGAGGGAGGAGGAAAAACGGCGGGCAGGTATGAGCCATATGTCATCTGGATCCCGAGGAGGAGCTAGATTGGACCTTGACTCTCCTTCAAGTTGAGTCTCGAACGTAGGTGAGAATCATGACCTACAGAAGCAGATGTTAGGGCTAGAGGAGAGTATCAAACTCATCATGGCAGCTCTTAAAATCAGGAATGTGGGAAGCACACAAACCATGTCTGACAATATTGCAAGGGTGGAGACCTTGGACATTGCGAGGGAGGACATTGGAGGGGTGGAGAGCTTGAACAATGCGAAGGAGGACATTGAAGAGGTGGAGGACATATCCACAACGCCGGAGAATACTGGAGGTGTCGATAACACGGAGAGCGCACAAGAGAAGATAGGAGGATTTGAGAACTCAGATACCTTGGTCCCGACCATTGGAGCAGTGCAAGGAGATAGTAACGTGAGAAAGTTTTCTTAAGAACGCGGACCCACGTCCTACTCTTGCAGTTGTAATGTTGATATTATCATAACTAGTATTAGTGGTGATCTGCAATGTTTCCACTAGTGGTAGTCATGTTCAAAAATGCAAGGACTCCATGTAGTCATATTGGAGATATAATGACCAGCATTAGTCACTCACTGAAAAAATGAGTGATTTTTATTATTAGAGGCAAAAGTCGATTTGTATGAAATAACAATGAGCGAACAATAATTCTTGCAGAATGGGGTGACAACGACAATCGAACCTGAAAAGAAGAGCGAGGGAGTAGCCAGAAGGGAGAAAGATGATGGTAAAGAAGGGGACAAAATATCTTTGCGGGAGGGGCTTCAAAAAGGTCGTAGGAAGAGAGCCCGCATTTCGGAGGTTGAGAAACTCCAAATTCCAGGAGAAAGTCAGGTAAGTCCAACGAAACTAAGGGCAGCTGCAGGAGAGCAGAAGAGGCCACGGACAAAGATTGCGCAACAGAAACCCCCGAAAGGAAAAATAGGAACTGGGAAAATGGCCGGGGCAGTTTATAGCCGTAGGCAACATGAGGGAGGAACCTCTAAAAATGTAAGCATATTAACCAAACTTTGACCTTCTCTATTACTTTCCGTTTTGAACCATAGGCTTCATGCATGTAGCATTCATAAGTTTTTGATTCATATGTTCTTTACAAGTGCAGGTAGTCATAGAGACCGAGGCATCGCCCTACACATTCTCAGTATCGGATTTTGAGGAGATTATGGGATATGGATTGGGTGAGGAAGGGAAATTAGTTGCACACGGGAAGGTGATGAATCTTGAAGGAGGAACGGTGCACGGAGTTCTTATTTACCAAGGGTGTGTATCCGTGGAGGTAAACAAAAGCGTCAACGATGAATATGATCTTTTTGCGAGTGTGGAAATGGACGACCCACCCATACGGAAGATTGGGGAAGCTGTGGGGAACTTCATCATGTGCCCTACCGAGTTCTTACGCCCAACATGTGTGCAACGGTAGTTACGTATACCAAACATATGTGGATATAGAGTGGTTGTGTGCAATAGGAAACCGCAAAGAGGTGTGAGATTTTGTTTTGTAGATGTGCAATGTCTCCCACTGGATTTCTGAGAAGGTATTGACTATGCTTTGTCATTTGTTGTAGTGATTTTTATGAATATATCGACAAAACAGTTTCAATTTGAACAGTCTACCAAGTCATGACAATCACTATTAACAGTCGTGTATTGATATGCAATGCCTATTTGCAATGTTTATATGACAGCACATCATGGAACTCAATCCGTAGTCATGCAATGTAGTGAAGTAATCCTAATCGATGACTACGCCTAGTTTCCTTATAGAAGAAAAGTTGTAATGCAAAACGCAATGTTGTTTGAAAATGTCACTATTTGTAGTCATATGCCTTGACCATATGCACTCATTGCAAATGAGCAAATATTTTGTATTGTAGTGCAATATTGAAATATATTGACTATGCTTAATCACATGTTGGAAGGTGTTCTAATATGATGACTACGTTTTCCAATATGTTGGTGCGCAAAATGTTTGTCAATGATGACAATGTGTAGTCAACATATACAGAGCAAAAGGGTTAATCCAATGATATTGATAACCATTGAGCTTATTGACAAACATTATGACTACATATAATGACCTAAATGACTACACATAATGGCTACAAATAATGACTACATATAATGGCCTAAATGAAAACAAGTACTACTGCACAAAAAATATAAACCGGCCTCTCAAAATATAAAGCTTCAAATGAATCTACATTTTCGAATAAATCATGTATAATGTGACTGTTCTTTGTTGCAATATGACTAAATCCAGTTGTTAATGACCAAATGCACATCAGAAATGAACCATGCCAAAGTTGACCGTGTAGTCATGCAAATACAAAACATCATTAATTATAGTCATGTAGTGATGACTAATTCCAATGGAATGACATTACTACACATGACTATAAATGGTCACACATTAATGACTAGATATAGTGAGAAACGACGGGCCGTTGAGGGGCGGCCTAAAACGAGGTCCCAATACCTCATGGGGAACGCTCCATTGGGAACAAAAACTGTCCGATATGACTGTAGTCATTTTGTCTAGAATGACTTGTCCTACATGACCAGGTTTCGGACTAGAAACGGTGTTAGTCATATGTTTACTTTACTACCGGATTTAGTCAGAAATCCCAGTCATAAAACCGTGTTCTCCTAGTAGTGATTAAAGTCCCCACACAATATGTATGTATGGTTTCGAAATTTATTCATTTGTTGTGTGATTGTCTGTTGAATTACTGGGATAAGTCGGATGTCTTTTGTATGAGTGGGCATATACATATGTATTAATAGCCATGGTTCTAGTGGTTGATTTGTGATTTTGATTATGTATAGGTACAATGATATAAGGACAGGAGTAGGAATTTTGTTTATATTGTTTGGGTTTACGTATTCTTTGTAGATATCTGTTAGTAATCCTCCTCTTGCTCAGTAGTATGACTTTCTCTGTTGTATACAGCTTGTGAGAGAGTGTGTGTTGTTGAAAATTAATTTGTAGTCAGGAAATTGTCTCTCTATGTACTTTGTTGATTTAGTGATTGTGAGTTTGGTTTCTTGAAGTGTAATGATTGTGGGTTTGGATGATGTCCTGAGTATTAGGTTTTTGAGGTTTGATAGGGCCGTGTTGAGTGACGAGGCATTTCATGTGATTATATGTGTTGCGTGGTTTGTTGTACTAGTTGTGTTATAATTATCGTGTGTTTCGTTTGTGTTTAGGAGAGGATGGTTGTATTCGTTTATTGGTTCTTTACATCTTAATACTTCTTTTAGTAGGTTGTCTAGTAGATATGGAAATTTGTGTTTCAATTGTTGTAAGTTTATTTTTTCATAGTTGTCATGGAGGAACTTATATAAAGGTCTGTACGGAGTGTATTAAGATGATTGATAATATTTTGGTTTTTTATCTTGAATTCGTTGTACGGGTGTGGAATTATGACGTGCCTTTGTGGTGGGTTAGGGAGTGTGACTAGTCTTTCCAATATTTTTGTTGTCCAGTCCGATTCCGGTGATTCTATTAATAAATGATCACAAGTTTCTAGTTTTTGGCCAAGGGTTGTGATGTTGATAAAGTAGTCTCGATGTTGATTGATCTTTGTTTTTGTTTATGTAGTTTGCGAAGTGTGAGTAGTCGCTAGTTGCTTCTAGGTGCTTAGGATGGAGAGGGTTTTAAATTGGTGAGAATATTTTGACTAGGTGTTGATATTCGAGTTGTAGTTTAATTGTGCATGGGATAATGTATATTTTATTTCTTTGTTTATACGTATTTGGGTGTGTTTTGAGTATGTCGGGCAGTGGGCCTAGATTGGTTTCTACATCCCCACTAACTATGATGAGTAGATGTAGGAAGGTTAGGTTTTTTGGAGTTGTTCTTTTTGTGTATATATTTGGGTAATTGTAGTGGTGTGTTCTGTGTGGTACTTTATGTTTTTCCTTTTTATTAGTATGGGTGGTAGTGATAGTTTGATTTATTTTGGTTTTTGATTCCAAAATGTAGTATGTGTTTAGATTAAAAAAATAAAATTTGGATTATTTAATTTACTATTCCTTTTCTTCTTCTGCTTTTTTTTTTGGACGAGCCGAGTAGGCCAAGTTCAGCAATGTTGGTTTACATTTATTTTGGCTTTGTTGTTTCTTTGACTTTTAATGATTTTAATTTTGGGGGGACTAGGTTTATGTTGGTTTTTTTTTGATGATTTATTATTCCCTTGTTATTAGTATCTTGATATTTTTGTTGGGGAGTTTTTAATATGTGCTTTTTGTATTGTGATTTTTTGAGTTGATGTATGATATGACCGTATTCTCTTTGATTTGTTGGTTTTTTTTTCTTTACTTATATATTTTATTATTATTATTATTATTACTACTATAGTTTTTATAGTGAAATAGTATATAATGATACTTTTACTTTTATTATTTTCTAAGTTGTATTTAAGTATTTTATTGGACTATATATATATATATATATACTTTATTCCTAGTTTTGACTAGTCTCATCGCGTCTTTAGTCAAATCTAGTTTGACGTGTCTATGTCTTTTATAGTAAAGGTGAATGTAGTAGTGCATTCCATTAGCTGCATTGTCTGCCTTAGTGTCGCTTTCACTGGTTTTAATTGATTTGTTAGTTTTGTTGTGGATTCGATGTTTGTTGTGATGACTAATTGTTTAGTCTCAACAAGCATTTCTTCTCATAGTTTTCATTTCCTTGCAGATTTCGATGGCCTCCTTTACTATGTCATTCTTCATGGTTTTTATTACTTCTTGCATGTCTTTAGTTCCTTTTGTGATTGAATCTTCCACCATTTTGTTGAGATCTGACTTGGTGAGATTGTTAAGTGCATTTTCTAATGCTTTTATTGTATTGGCAAGGGTTGAAGTTTTGTTCTTGAATCCAAGACGTGTTAATTTCTCCATGATTGGAGCATTAACACCATTCATGCTATGAGGGTGGGAGATGAATTCAACATGTTTTCTAAGCAGTTTTGCTATTTTGTTGAAAAAAATTCTTATAGACCGCAACATTTAAACATTGAATGTTGGAAGTGCCAAGGTGTTTACCATTTACCTCCTTGAAGGAAAAACCAACCACATTATTAATCTCTATATCGGTTTTGATAGCCTCTTTTGTGGTTTGTACTGATTTGATTTCGTTCAAGTTTTTTGCAATCAAAATGAGCGCATTTTTTCTAGCCTTATCATCTTCTGAAATGTTCTCTTTGTTTGCTTGAGACCCTTCTAATACCTCATTGTTAATTGTAACTTTGTTGTTGATGAGTTTTTAAGCTTGTTCTTGGGACGTGGTTATAATCCATTCAAATTCATGTTTTTTTTTTATAAAAAATTCCTCTACTTCAGGTTACTCCCTCTAGTGAGCCCTTCTCGGACCACTTCTTCATACATATCGTACCACACCTTATTTTCTAAAGATTTTCTATTTACTTCGACTGACATAATGTTCTTGTAAGAGAGGGTGTCATAAGATTTGCAAGTTATTCTTTTATTCAATTCTTCTTTTCCAAACAAAAGAATGAAAGCATCTGTACCCTTTAACAAACCCAAACCATAAATTTCACGGTTGTCAAGGTGAATTTTAATTACTCTTGCCC